>JAYMFT010057305.1:0-15040 GCA_038088735.1 Panulirus argus | reverse complement strand
TTGAGCTTCGTTTCACTCAGAGCCAGAACATCCAGGTTTCTTTCCTCAAACATACTACCTATCTCTCCTTTCTTATCTTGGTTACATCCACACACATTCAGACACCCAAGTCTGAGCCTTCGAGGAGGATGAGCACTCCCTGCCTGGCTCCTTCTGTTTCCCTTTTTAGAAATTGAAAATACTTACTCGCCTTCATCCATTCCTGGCGCCACCCTGCCCCACAGGAAACAGCATCGCCACCCCCTGCATCAGCAAGATAGCACCAGGAAAAAGATGAAGAAAGGCCACATCCACTCACACTCTTTCTCTAGCTGTCATTTGTAATGCACTGAAACCATAGCAAAAAGATGAAGAAAGGCCACATCCACTCACACTCTTTCTCTAGCTGTCATTTGTAATGCACTGAAACCATAGCTTCCTATCCACATCCAGGACCCACAGACATTTCCATGGTTTACCCCAGATGTTTCACATGCCCTGGTTCAGTCTATTGACAGCACATCGACCCTAGTATACCACACCGTTCCAATTTACTCTCTTCTATGCACGCCTTTCACCCTCTTGCATGTTCAGTCCCCGATTGCTCAAAATCTTTTTCACTCCATCTTTCCACTTCTAATTTGGTCTCCCACTTCTCCTTGTTCCCTCCTCCTCTGACACATATATCCCCTTTGTCAACCTTTCCTCACTCATTCTCTCCATATGTCCAAACCATTTCAATACACCCTCTTCTGCTCTCTCAACTGCACTCTTTTTATTACCACACATCTCTCTTACCCTTACATTACTTACACAGTCAAACCATCTCAAACAATTACCTTTAAACATTTCATTTCCAACACATCCACCCTCCTTCTTACACCCCTATCTGTAGCCCATGCTTGCAACCATATAATATTGTTGCATCTAGTAATTCTTCAGACATACCCATTTTTGCTCTCCGAGATAACGTTCTCTCTTTCCACACATTCTTTATTGCTTCATGGCTTCAAAAAGAGTGACCATACTTGAAATGCATAATGTAATGAAAGTTGAATGTACTGTAAATATTTTGTCGAGCATTTTCTAAGCTATGTGTTTAAGTGCATTTTCCATACTAACCAACAGAAAGTAGTGGTATTATATTATTTCAATGGAATGTTTATATATAGAGTTTGGGTAATTGACTGGTGAGGCGAAATTACAGAATGACATTCATATAGTGGTCTTAGAATAGATATGTAGAGGTGTGTTATGTCCGTCTTTTTTCTAACTTGATTGCTGTTTCCCATAAAGAAATGCTACATTCACTCACATCCATTCTCCAGCTGTCATATGCAATGCACCTAAACTACAGACCCCTATCTACAGTCACCACAGACCTTTCCCTAGCTTACTCTGGATGCTTCACATGCCTTAGTTCAGTCATTTGACTGTTTTAGGTATATGAATCTTGTTTGTGTAAAGAAGTAAAAGGAACTCATTTCCTGTATGATTTTCTTCAGGTTTTATGATGTGAAGTGTGGGTCTATAACAATTGATGGTGTTGATCTTCGCACTTTGGACCCTTCTTGGTTACGTGGTCATGTCATTGGATTCATCAATCAAGAACCAGTGTTATTTGCTACATCCATTATGGAAAATATACGCTATGGCTATCCTGATGCCACAGATGCAGAGGTTAATATGATTTCTTTGTATATTGTACAGTTTCAGATTAGTTAATACTGTATCTACCAAATACATAAGCACTTTAACCTTTTCAAGATAGATCTATTTAGCTTTACTGTTTCAAAGAACAGTCCATGAGGTGCTGCATGGACCATTTCTTTTTTACTGGAAAAGTCCATGAAAATGATTCTAGGGCAATCAAGAACCATCTATATCCAATTCTTACTTTGCACATGTGCTTCACACCCTGTAAACTCATACTTTGGTTAGTGCTTCCTTCTGCATTAGTTTGACCAGCACCTCTTCATACCTTCTCTAAATTCCAACTCTGGTACTTTGCTAGCAATGACTGAATTTTTTTTCTGATCTTTCTATGTTTGCTAACTTTATAGCATAACTGACCTTTACACTTGCATTGGCTTCCCAGGTTCAATCCTGCATGGGTTCAAATCCTGGCCACAGCAATCAGTTCGCAGTCTATCCAGCTGTTTATCATCATCTCAAGGCTGGTCGGTGATTTGGATACCTGACTTAGGCTAGGTTATATACATATCTTGCCTTTTTCATATATGTTTGCTATTTCTTACATGAGCAAAGTAGTGCCGAGAACAGATGAAAGGGCCTTCGAGGAAAAAGTTCCTCATTTGGCTCTTCTCTCTGTTCCTTCTTTTGTAAAGTAGTACAAGAGGGGAGGATATCCATTCCCCTGCTCCCACCCCTCTTAGTCGCCTTCCAAGACACATTGGAGATATGTTGGAAATATTCTTTCTCCTTTCAGCATTAATGGACACCCATCCCCCCTATTAGTCTGTTAAATCATGGGAGTAATGTATGTATATGTATATGTATATTGATGTGCTGTCAATGGACTGAACCAGGGTATGTGAAGCTTCTGGGTTAAACCATGAAAATGTCTGTGGGGCCTCAATGTGGATAGGGAGCTATGGTTTCAGTGCATTACACATGACAGCTAGAGACTGAGTGCAAGCGAATGTGGCCATTTCGTCTGTCTCCAAGCGCTACCTCGCTGACGCAGGGGATGGTGATGCTATTTCCTGTGGGGCGGGGTGGCATCAGGAATGGATGAGGGCGAACAAGTATGAATATGTACATGTGTATATGCATGTGTATGTTTATATGTATATGTTGGTATATATATGTATGTACTGTGCATATATGTGCATGTATGTATATATGTGTGCATGTGAGTGAATGGATCTTTCTTCGTCTGTTTCCTGGTGCTACCTCACTATTGCGGGAAACAGCATTCAAGTATAATAATATGATAATGATATATAGCATTAATGGGATGGCCTTGATTAGGGCCTCAGCTGCTTATGCTGTCTCAGCTAAAATAGAAAAAAAATTTGTCTGGTCTGTTTAATCTGAAATCCATTATATCGTGGTCCATTGAGTCAAGGTTTTGATGTATTATGTAGTCGATTTTGTACCATTATGTACCTCTCAATATTACTTTGGGGGTAAATTTTGGTCTCAGGTTATGCTATCTTTTTATTTATCAGCCTCTCTGAAGTGAAGACTTATATTAAACTGAGAGAGAGAGAGAGGAGTAAACCTAAATACTAATAAACAAATAGATCATGTGGGCATATCTTGGTACATGTGGCTAGTGAATCCAGGTAGCAATTCAAGGAAGTGAAGCTCACGTAACTTGTATCATACAGCTGTCAGCAGCATGTCTTTAGTTTTTAATCCTTTTTAAAGCACTTCGAACTCTTACACTCTTCTTAGGAGGATGTTAGTTACCTAAATGTGCTGTTAAATGGTTTTTCTTTTTTTTTTATGAATGTTTGTCAAATACAAAGAAAAAAAAGGGTCATATGAGGAAATTTCTGAATTTTTTTGTTTTAGGGTATGGAAAGGGAACCAGCCACAGGAGTTAAAGGTTTAAAGTAGCTGTGACTCAGAAAAGTATATTATAAAATTTTGAATAATGTTTATACTGATGCATTTTATGTCTTAGGAGTTTGTTTTTTATTAGTATTGCACCCACTGACAAAATATATTTGATTCGTATCCTCTCAGTTTGTGGTCAGCTTTTAAACAAAGACACGTCAGCCAATGCTTGCTCATGCCATGGTTTTTCAGCACCTCCTGATGAAGTACATCCATGACATTATGAGTGCCAAGATAATTATGAATGGTATATGGATAGTACAGGATGTAAGGCATTCATTCTGAATGTGAAATTGGGGATGTGTAGGATGTTTCAAGTTTGTAAGAAATTTATGGCAATTGCCAAGGCCATGGGTCTTGTTCGCTCAGCTGTTGGCACTGTTAGTAAAGATAAGTAGAAATTAAGATCTATAACTTTGACTGGCACTTCATTAACTGCTAAGTAAGTTTGTAGGTGAAGGAGCAGTGTAATAGAAAGATGTAATACCTACTGAGTGTTTTGGATTGAAGATGAGAATCAGAGGAATGTGCTGATGACATGGTGTGTCCTGGTGTACTCTTGATGGCTTACAGATGTTTCATGTGGCTGTAGGGAACTGTATGAAGACAAGAGGCTTGCCACACAGCTAACATTGGATGGCTTTTTCAAAAGAGTGAGGGAAATTTCTCCACCTCTGGCTAAAACTTTTGTTGAATCAGGGAATTTTGTGGGCAATATAAACAACAGTGGTGCTCCTCCTCCTTCCTAGTAACTCCATCCTAAGTCTATCCAAATTCTACTACCACCTCAAACCCACATTACCACTTTATCTTTAAATTTTCATAAAAAATTGTTTAGATTAACTGATATGAGTTTGTGGTAAGTTGTTCTTAGATTTATTTGTTGCATTTATATTCTGTACCTAAGAGTTAGATATGAACAGTTTTTGCTGAGGAAGATAAGAAAGAAATTGTATAGTGGGTTTCATAAGATTATACAGCAACATTGATTTAGCAGAGGGGTTTCTTAATCATAAATTTCACTATGTAAGGGACATCAGTACTCTTTTAATTATATAGGATCTGGTCCCCCTTCATTTAAATAACCAGGACTTAAGTGGTCTTTTTAACCAGCCATCACCTGTTATATGTTCAGCATGATTATACCACATGAAAAGACTCATCCATGTGTTTGTATAATATTTACAGGGAAGGAGTGCAAATAATTAGGAGATGTATAAGGAAAAAGTGGTAGGAGGTAAAGAAGAAGTTGCAGGAATGAAAAAGAGGGCACATGAGAGATGGGATAAGCGAGTATCAAGAAACTTTAGGGAGAGTTAGAAAATGCTTTTGAAAGAGGTAAATAGTGTGTGAAGGACAAGAGAACAGATGGGAACATTGCTGAAGGGGGCAAAAGGGGAGGTGACAACAGATAGTGATGAAGTAAGAAGATGAAGTGAGTATTTTGAAGAATTGGAAAATGTATATGATGGAGCGGCAAATGTAGGATGTTTTGTTCTGGGTGCTTCAGGTGCTTGCTTCAAAGAATGTGTCAGAAAATGTTAAAAAAAAGAGATTGATTTGTATGTGGCATATATATATGCATTGGGAGGGCATATGATAGGTTTGATGGAGATGCTTTGTGAAAGGTCTTACGAATATAAGGTGTGGGAGGAAAGCTGTTAGAAGTGAGAATTTTTTTTTATCAAGAGTGTAAGGCTTGTGTATGAGTAGGAAAGAGGAGAATGAATGGTTCCTAGAGGAGGTTGGTCTGCAGCAGGGATTTGTGATGTCACCATGGTGTTTAGTTAGTTTATGGATGGAAAGTTGAGGGAGGTAAATGTGAGTCTTGGAGAGAAGGGAGAGTATGCAGTCCATGAGAATGAGTGGGCCTGGGAAATGAGTCATTTGTTGTTTGCTGATGATGCAGCACTGGTGGCAGAGTTGAGTGAGAAACTGCAGAAGTTGATGGCTGAGTTTGGAAGAGTGTTTTGAAAGGAGAAAGTTGAGAGGGAATGTGAATATAAGCAAGATTTTTAGGTTCAGCAGGGTTGAGGGACAGGTTAGCTGGAGTGTGAGTTTGAATGGAGAAAGATTGGAGAAAGTGAAGTGTTTTAGATGCTTGGGAGTGGACATGGCAGCAAATGGAACCATAGAAGTGAAAGTGAGTCATAGGATTGGGAGGGGATGAAGGCTCTGGGAGCGCTGAAGAACGTGTGGAAAGAGAGAACATTATCTAGGAGGGCAAAACTGGGTATGTCTGCAGAAATAGTAATCCCAACAATAATATATGGATGCAAGGCATGGGCTGTAGATAAGGCTGTGCAAAGGAGGGTGAATGTGTTGGAAGTGAAATATTTGTTGAATTATGTAGTGTAAGGTGGCTTGATTGAGTAATAAATGAAAGGGTAAGAGATATATGTGGTAAGAAAAAAAGTGTTTTTGAGAAAGCAGAAGAGGGTGTGCTGATATGGTTTGGACATATGGAGGGAATGAATGAGAAAAGGTTGACAGAGAGGGAACAGGGAGACCACTTTGGAGATTGAAGGATGGAGTGAAAAAGATTTTGAGCGATCGTGGCCTGAACATGCAGGAGGGTGAAAGATGTGCATAGGATAGAGTGACTTGGAAAGATCTGATATACTGGGATCAACGTTCTGTCAGTGGACTGAACCAGGGTATGTGAAGTGTCTGGGGTAAACTTTGGAAAGGTCTGTGGGGCCTGGTTGTGGATAGGGAGCTGTGGTTTTGATACATTACACATGACAGCTAGAGAATGGATGTGAGCAGATGGTGGCCTTTCTTCGTTTGTCCTGGGCTGTACCTTGCTAACGCAGGGAGTGGCAATCAAGTATGAAAAAAAGAAAAAAAAATCAGATCTTGGAAGTGACTGTATTTTGTGTCTCCATTGTCTTTTACTTTGTGCCATACTTTCTGTGTTGCTTCCCTTAAGCATGCACCAATTTATTTTATATTAAGGTGTTAATTTTGCTCTTTGTTTCTTTTAATGTAGGGGGTATTGTTGTGATAAATCATTTGGGTTTATTTTACTTCCTCTTTAGCTTCAACATACTACATTTAAAGGTAATTTGTGTGGGTATTAGGGAGTAGGTCAGGATGGGAAAGATCATAGTCTTCTCTGTGATTTTTGTTCCTTCGGCTATTTAATTTAGAAAGGTCTTGGACAAGAATATGCGAAATGTATCAGATCAACCACATTGTGGTTGTTACATAGGCACAATGGGCTACAATCTCATTAGCCCTACTGAGCAAAGTAGCAACACAACCACTTGATACGAGACCTCCAAAACCATTACGCCTCCAATTTAAAAAACATTACTTTTAGGTTACTCTTATATAGCTGTTGGTGATAATAAAAGATTCTTGAGATGTACTGGAATACTCTTGATTTTAGAAAAATTATGTTCATCTGATAGAAAGTGTTCGTAAGTGTAGTCAAATTACATACGTATTTGTAAAATTGCTTATGAAAATTAAATAACGGTAGCTAAGGGTTAAGATATAAAAGCTGATTAGTAGAATGAAGTAGTCTTCCTTATTTGATTAAGAAATATATTCCTTTCAGAATGAAAATGTGTAAGCCAGTGCTAGAGTGCAGTAAAGCACGTAAACAACAGAAGAAAGACCAGGGCAAGATGGTAAATAGGGGACCAGGCCCAAGCAATGACCTTTGTGCCAAGTATGAAAATTACTTTGAGTTTAAGAGCTTGGCATGGCACACCAAACCTCATGCTGTAAGTTTTTTGTGGTTAGCAGTATTTTGTAGTTTGAAAGTTGTTTTTCCTCTACTTGACATAACTGGGAATACATAGCCACTACAACATGAAGGTGATAACTAAACAGTCATTATACATCATACTGCCAAAACATAGTGTGTTTGTGCCCATCCTCCATGTGATAAAGTTTTTCTAGTGTGAGTATGCCAGTTATCTTGCTTAAATGGCCTTTAAGTAAAATTGGTTAACCCATGGAATGTGAAGAATACGTAGTCTGTAAGGAAGAAGGAATATATACTTCTCTAAACACTCACTGGAAACAAAAGTATCACAAGCATCACTGAAATTGGCAGTCACCTTCCTAAGGAAAGTAAAGAATTATCTTGTCAGTCCAGTCAGTGTTATTAAAATGTTATGACTGGCATTTTGAGTGGAGAGATGGAATGAAATGACATTCAGAAACATATGGTCAGATGAACCAGTTATGATTGAAACTGTATAATTATTACATGTTTTATGTTGTTGGAGCCAAGAAAAGTTTTCATATTGAGTGATCTAAGAAAATCTCTCACATAGAACATAATGTATTTCCTTGTCATTCTCAAAATGTACAATTTTGAGTTTAGACTTTTTAGTTTCTTTTTGAATGTGAGTTCAGATTCCATGTGTAGATATATTAAGAAAAGTCACAAAAGTTTGCCCTTTGAGATCATGAGTGTCTTGGCCTTGTTTGAGGGCTATTTTGATTGGTTTTAAGTTAAAAGGATTCTAGTCTTCATTTGTTGTATGTATAACATTTCTGCATTCCATGTTCAGTGACAGTATCATAACCAATGAGGTTTGGAGGTGCTGCTACTGTGGTATAGGCTCAAAATTGGGAAAAGATTGGAATTTCAGAGCCTCAAGGGGATACCCAATTTTTCTAGAGTATCCAAGTCTCACCCCACCTTCTTGTGGTGACCTCGTTATAACACCCTTGGAGTGGAACAGGAATGGGAGGTGTTGCCCAACTCCATGATAGCAGTAGTAGTAGTAGTAGTAGTTTCTTTTTATGTACAAACAAACACTTGAGATGTGCTGGTGTTTTCAGTTTTTTGGACGATTTGGGAGTCGCATTGCTTTTGGGAAACGCTGCACCGGAGTTGCACTCTGCTAATGGCTTGTAAGGGGTAAGGCAATAAAGCCTCAGAAGCAGCACTGAAGTCTACAGTTTATGCTGGGGAGTAAAAAGGACGAGCAGTTGGGGATAGCGGCACTGGATGTAAATGGGAAGACTGGTGAAAGTAAAAGGAAGGAGGTAGTGGGAAAATTTGAAAATTGTAATTTAGACGTCCTGAGGATTGGAGAAACCCATATCCTTGGGCAAGTTGTATAAAGTGAAAATGGGAATGATAAGTGCAAGTTATAGGAGGGAATGGAAGAAGGATGGATGTAGATGGGAATGAATGAAAATTGTCAGGGAAGAGGAAAAGAAGGATGTGTAATTGTTCTATTACTGAGAGTATGAGAGGGTGTTACAGAGCATGGATGGATTGGATCAAAAATGGTGTGAGTGAAAGGAAAGATTGGAATTGTGAGTCATGCATGGGTATGTGTGTATATGCACTTGTGAATATGAAGACTGTTTGAGTTAAGAATGAAGTGGAGCATTCTGGAGAAATTTTAATGACTTTATAAATAGTTTTGAGATGGAGAGAAAGATGGTTGTAATGGGTTATATGAATGTGAAGATGGGATGTGATGAAATTTGTACAATAGTTGCTAATGGAGAGTGCTTGGAGTAAATGAGAATGGATGTTATCTTGTTGATGTCTGTGCCAGGAGGGGTTTATTCCTTGGAAACACCTTTTTTTTCAGCACAAGATGATCAAAGAGAAGAGTTAAAGGGTTTCACTGACAAAGTGACAATGAATGAATGGTTGAGCAAGGCTGTTCTAGATGCTAGAGTCGTGAGAGAATTCTTTGGAGACTCTGACCATTTTGTAGTTGTTTTGGGGTTGAGTAATAGGGAGAAGTGGAGGTTTGGTGTAATGGAGAATGGTGAGGTGAAAGTATTGGCAAGTGAGAAGGTGAATCAGAAAAAATGCAAGGAGGAGTATGAAGGACGAATGACTGAGGGTTTAGGTGGAAGTGCAATAAGAGTAGGATGCAGTCACGTGTGAATATGTGTTGTTGTTGTTGTTGTTGTTGTTGTTTTCCAGTCACAGACAAAAGTTCACATCAAGGCCGGGCCGTAATTGAAAAATAGAGAGAATTAAGAAACAGGAAAAAAGACAGTGAAAGTATTTACAAATTTTTGAGAAGGTGAAGGACCTATCTTTTGAAATGAGCCAGGACTTAGTCCTAAAACAGGATTTGTAGGAATGTTTGATAGAGTATAAGGAAGTAAATTCTAGACTGATATGGGTAAAACTGAAAGTGGATAGCAAGAGATGGGTGACTATTGGTGCTTTTGCACCTCGCCATGAGGAGAAAGATCATGAGAGGCAAGTATTTTGGGAGCAGCTGAGTGAGTATGTCAGCAGTTTTGAATTATGAGACCAGGTATTAGTGATGTGTGTAATTTAATGCAAAGGTAAGTAATGTTGCAGTTGAGAGTATAATTGGTTCGCATGGGGTATTCAGTTATGAATGGAAATGGTGACGAGCTTGCAGATTTGTGTGCTAAGAAAAAGACTAGTGATTGGGAATATGTGGTTTCAAAAGAGGGATATGCACAGGCATATGTATGTGAGTAGGAGAGATGGTCAACAGGCATTATTAGGTTACCTTTTTATTGATAGGCATGTAAAAGAGAAACCTTTGGATGCAAATGAGCTGAGAGGGGCAGCCAGTGGTATGTATGATCTCTATCTTGTGGGGGTGAGGATGAAGATTTGTAGAGGTTTTTGCAAAAGAGGAAACAATATTAGGGGGAAGAGAGTTCTGAGAGTAAGTGAGCTTGGAAAGGAGACTTGTGTGAAGAAATACATGGAGAGATTGAATGTAGAATGGCAAAAGTTGAGAGATATGAAGTGAGTAGAGTGGGTGAAGAGTGGGGTAAATTAAGCAAGTGGAGTGGATGAATAGTGGGAGGCATTAAGGGAAGCAGTGTTGGCATGTGCAAGAAATGCATGTGGCATGGAAAAGGAGGGAGATGGGCAGATTACAAATGATGCTGAGTGGTGGAATGAAGAAGTAAGCTTTCTAAAGTCACTGTAAGTTAAGTTGGCCCAGAAGCCATGACCCTCTTCCATAGCTAAAGTAACTGATTGGTTCATATGCAATGTTTGTGTCACTATCCTTTTATTTATTTACACTAAGTGTGTTCATAGTTTATAATCAGACCTGCTATTCTGTATATTATGTTAAAGATTTGAAACGTAAAAATTGTGATAATTGTAAGGCATTAGCACTTCAGAGAGGATGTTAGAAATGTTAAACATGTATCACAAACGGTCAAAGACAAGGACGACATCGTTTCAGAATGAAGCTTATTCATTATTTCTTTGTTTTGTAGCAAATATAAAGTGCTAATGCCTTAAAATCATTTGAATCTTTACGTTCCCAATTTTTAACATTATTATGCAGAAGAACAGGTCTGATTATAAACTGTGAACACACATATGAATAAATGGATAGCAGCATGAACACTATATATGAACAAATCAGCTACCTTATCTGTGGAAGAGGGGCATGGCTTCTTGGCCAACTTAGCATATGGTGACTATAGTGAAAGAGAAAAAGAGAGGCATTTGGGTGGTACTTACAGGGAAGGAGTGCAAATGATTGGGAGATGAATAAGAGAAAGTGGGGGAAGGTGAAGAGAAAGATACAGGGGTTGAAAAAGATGGCAAATAATGTTGGGGTGAGCAAGTATCAGTAAACTCTGGGGAGAATAAAATGTTTTGTAAGGAGGCAAATAATGTACAAAAGACAAGAGAACAAATAAGAACATCATTGATGGGGGCTAAAGGTGAAGTCATGACAGGTAGTGATGAAGTGAGGAGGAAATGGAATGAGTATTTTGAGGGACTGTTAAATGTGTTGGGTGACAGAGTAGCAGATGTAGTGTGTTTTGGTAAGGTTAGTACATGAATTGAGTGTTTTGGAGAGTGGTTTGGTGAAGAGAAGAGCGAATTGAAATGTTGCAAGGTTACTGGAGTGGAAGGTATTGCAGATAAGTTTATTAAGAAATAGGTGACTGTTTATTAAGAAAGGGGGTGATTGTGTTATTGATTGTCTGTATGGATTGTCTGAGGTGCCTAAGGATTAGTGGAATGCATGTATAATGCAATTGTATAAGGGAAATGGGGACAAAAGGAAGTGTTCAATGTACAGATGTTTAAGTTTGTTGAGGTTATTGATTGAGAGGATGAAGGTATGTACAGAACATCTGATTGGGGGAGCAGTGTGGTTTCAGAAGTGGTAGAGGCTGTGTAAATCAAATGTTTGCTTTAAAGAATGTATGTGAAAAAATACTTAGAAAAATAAATGGATTTATATATGGTATTTATGGATCTGGAGAAGGCATTTGATGGTGTTGATAAAAATGTTTTGTGGAAGGTCTTAAGAATATATGGTATGGGAAGAAAGCTCCTTGAAGGAATGAAGAGTTTTTGTCACGGGTGTAAGGCTTGTGTATGACTAGGAAGAGAGGAGTGAATGCTTCCAAGTGAAGGATGGTCTGTAGCAGGGGTTTGTGATGTCACCTTGGTTGTTCAGTTTGTTTATGGTTGGGTTGGTGTGGAAGGTAAATATGAGTCTTGGAGAGAGGGATGAGTATGCTGTCTGTGTTGGATGAAAGGCCTGGGAAGTGAGTCAGTTGTTGTTTGCTGATGATAAAACGCTGGCGGCAGATTCAAGTGAGAAACTGCAGAAGTTGGTGACTGAGTTTGGAAGAGTGTGTGAACAGAGATAGGTAAGACTGAATGTGAATGAAAGCAAGATTATTATGTTTAGCAGGGTTAAGGGACAAGACAGTTGGAGTGTGAGTTTGAATGAAGAAAAATTGGAGGAAGTGAAGTGTTTTAGATACCTGGGAGTAGACATGGCAGTGAATGGAACCATGGAAGAGGAAGTGGATCATAAGGTGGGGATGGGGCAAAGGTTCTGGGAGCACTGAAGAATGTATGGAAAGAGAGAACATTAAATGGGAGGGCAAAAATTAGTATGTTTGAAGGCATAGTAGTCCCTACAACATTATATGGTTGCAAGGCATGGTGTATAGATAAGGCTGTGCTAAGGAGTATGGATGTGTTGGAAATAAAATGTCTGAGGACAGTGTTTTGTGTAGGATGGTTTGATTAAGTAAATAATGGAACAGTATGAGAGATGTGTGGTAGTAAAAAGTGTTTGGTTGAGAGAGCAGAAGACAGTGTGCTGAAGTGGTTTGGACATATGGAGAGAATGAACAAGGAAAGGTTGACAAAGAGGATATATGTGTCAGAAGTGGAGGGAAAAAGGAGAGTGGGGAGACCCTTTGCTTTATTCACTTTCACCTCTTGCAATTCTAAACAGCTGGGTTGACTGTGGACTGACTGCCGCAACCAGGATTTGGACCTATGCGCTCGACCATGGGCAGCCTGTGAATGCTTCACGATCAGCAACACTAACCGCTACACTCTCCTCTTTCCAACACTGCTTCTTGTTTTTCAAAATCCTCTACAAATCTTCACATTTGCCTCCACAAGATACTGATCAGACAATGCACCAGCTGCCCCTTTCTGCACATTTACATCCAAGAGTCTCTCTTTTACATGCCTCCTAGACTGCCTTCTACCCTTGGAGAAATGTCTGGTTAACCCTGATATATTATCGAACAGTTATAACTTTGAGTCTTATATCAACCTAGAAAATTAGATGTTATTTTTGGCTTTTTCAAAGCAGTGTTTTTTTATTAGAATGCTGAATCTATTGTAGATTTTTCTTAAAATGACTGACACATTAGGTAAGGACAAAGTTCCCTTTTATATTCTGAATTGTGTTTCCCAAAGACTTGCCTAGTCAGATTGGATGTGGAGATTTTTAACCTTTAAATAGTCTAATCAATCCCCCTTCATATCTTCTTTGAAGATTTACTCAAAGTCTCTGCAGATGCTTCTGCTTTATTTGAAACATTCTCTCATTTACAAACTACTTTCTTGGATTGGAATTCATTGGGACAAGCTTCAAAACAGTTTTGAAGTCCCTGCTGAGATATTTCATTCACACTCTAAGCAACATTATAGTTAGGGCTGTGACATTCATTATGATTATTAAGAAATTCTCTTTAATTGTCCTGACATTGGAGGTGTTAGTAGGTGTTGTACCTTTGCTTTTTCTTGCTCATCTTAGAAATTAAAGCTTTATGTATCTAACCCCATCTTTTCCATTAGCAGAAATTCCCTTTTGATGCAGCTCTTTCAGAGAAATCCAGCTGGATATTTGGAAAGTTTCTTTTCAAAATGTTTCCTTTTTATTCTGGGATTGACTACCACTTTTGAGATTTCTGCAAGTTCAACAAGTGAGCATATATAATATTTTAGAGAAAGCTAGGATGGCATTAGAATTCTCAGTCACCCCGTTATGGAAAATATTTAGGAAACTGCGAGTCACCTCCCACAGAATTACACCATAGACTTGTAAAGCAAGGACTAATAGATTCTGCAGTGGGTCTAGATTTGATCAATCAATTTATTCTGGACCCAAAAAGGAATCAGACACAAAAAGAATGAGGTGGGCTTGTCCTAGCTAAATACTTAGAATCTTGAAATGCAGGTTCAAGAGACTGCTTTACAGCGCATTCACCAGACCTATCAGCTTAGACTTAAAGGACGCTTAGTGACATAGTCTGGTTCACTTTAGAGTAAGGAAGTATTTGACTTTCACTTTTGCATCCAAGATCTGACAGTTCAAGGTAATGCCCTTTGGCTTTTTCTTATCCCCACAAATTAAGAGAGTAGGAATGTGCTAGACTGGACCTTTGAGTTTTGAGCACCTTGCAAGAAGTGGGTTTAATAGTAACCTGTATAAGAAATACTCAATTTCCTATCAGAGTTTTGTATGGATAGAAGGGTATTATCAGGCAAATGTCTGTCTTCCCAGGGACAAAGCCCTGGACTACCCATTTACTACATTGGCTGTATGGCCCTACACCTTGATGTCTCAATGGTAATTCATACAACTTTTAGGGAAGTTCAGTCTTACAGGCCTGTGCAATGACATGTTGAGGTGCAAGCCAAAAATATTATATTTTGTGCAATGACATGTTGAGTTGCAAGCCAAAAACATCATGTTATGGATACACAGATTATTTCTGCAGTAAACAGAAATTTGAGAATTCTTCCCTCAAAACTTTTCAGACCTTATTTTGGTGGACTGACATAAACAATCTCTTTGGTGGACTGACATAAACAGTCTCCAAAACCCATACCATTGAGAGCCCAAATTCTTCTTGGGTGGTCTGAGTTGATGCTTTTATCAAGGATAAGGCATTCTTCTCCAGAGGGTCATGAACAAAGAGGAACTAAAGGTGCCATGCTTTTCATTTCTTAGGATATCCTGGGTGAGAATTTCATTTCTGATGGGAATTACTGTTGCTGTTTGATGCCTGATGAACAAGTTTACACCTTCCTATGTTAGAGTAGAAAAGAAAGCTATTTCTTGGTAATGCTCAAAGACCTTTTTCTTCCAAGTATCATATCTTCAATGAATGTGCAAGGTCTCTACTGACAGTGCATCAAGATGATCAAGCACAGTACCCCCCCCCCCTCTCTCTCTCTCTCTCTCTCTCTCTC
>JAYMFT010057294.1:0-15041 GCA_038088735.1 Panulirus argus | reverse complement strand
CTCTCTCTCTCTCTCTCTCTCTCTCTCTCTCTCTCTCTCTCTCTCTCTCTCTCTCTCTCTCTCTCTCTCACCACCCCATCCATTTTGAGGCTCTTAACCAACGTCCACTCCCCTCGCGTCTCTCGCCTCCCACACCGCCGTTGCCAGCCACGCAACACTAGCCATTGGGATATAACCTCCCTCAACTTTTGCTACCTCACTGTCACCCTCTGGCCAACACCGCCGCTCATTGGTCTGCCCCCCCTCAGCCTTTGCTACCCCCCCCCCCCCTCGGCAATTACTTGGTTTTCATTGGCTCGTTTCAGACGTTTCAGGGAACTAGCCCCTTACCATCCCTTACTAGCCATGACGATCTGGCCTTAATTATCAACTCGCTTTGCTTTTCAGTTCAGACGATATTAATAGTAGTCTCTTTTTTCAGTACTGACAGTGCAACACTTTTCAGTTCTCTTGTCTGTTCTAACTCCGGCAGGAACGAATGATATTTGCTCCTCTCCGGACACACTTCCTACTAATCCTAAGCCCCTCCCTATAACCTCTATCCGTGTGTTACAAAAAGCAAGTTATATCCCTCAACACAATGTACGCGTTTGAGCCAGAAGACGTCCATCCTTGTTTTCATAAAGCTGAGAATTTCCGAACTTGTGCTCATTTGTTTCGCTCTTGTATAAAACATGCACTGATACAGTCTGTCCCAAAGAGGGATGACAGTTCTATCCCTTCCAGTTATTGTCCTGTTACTTTAACTTTTCTTATGTCCAGTTTTCAAACTGATCCGCAACTCGCTGTCATATCGATCCTAGATCCGTCTACTATGGCTTCCACAGGTTTAGATCCACCGATGACATCCTTATCTGTGTTGCCGCGGTCTGGTCATCCTTCGTGATGGAGACTTGAGAGGTCCTTTGTTGTAACGCTTCATATCTCGAAAGATTTCGACAAGTTGGGGGCCTTTCCCCTGTCTCCTTTGGTCTGTCTCCTTTGGTCTGTCCGTTTCTCTGTATTAACGGATCGGGTGCTTCCTCATTCCCTGTCAACATCGGTATCCTAAAGCGTCTACTAATGTTTCCCTACGCTTAAATCTCCTGTTTACCAACGGACCCTTCTCCTCACCAGGTAGCTAAAATGTCTTAAGTTAGTTCTCTAATCAACGCTGCATTCCTTCACTCATGTTTCCATCAAGCCGTCCTGCGCCTCGTTACGTCGCAAGTGCCCCTGCAAGCTCGAGACAGAATTGCCTGGTAGGGAGGATATAACTTGGTTATGTTTAACTCCTCCAAAACCCAATTTCTTCTCTCTTCTCCCCCCATTATGTCTCCACCCTCCATCGGTGGGTGTGTAATCCCAGCATTAAATACATATTTAGTGCCACCGCAACATCTGCTGTCGTCTTAAGAAACCGAAGGTCCTGTTTAGATGTTGCGGACTCTCCTTCTTCTCCCAGTAGTAGGTGTGATTCGTCTTTGTGTACAGTACTTCCCACACACCTGAGGAGGTTCTTGCTCGCATCTAGGAGAGTGATCCTGCATTCACCTGTGGCTTGCCTCGATTTTGATATTGCCTCAGCCTGGTTCTTGCCTCATTCTGAATCTTTCCTCTCTGCGAGATTTGCCACGCCCTGAGGCTTGCCTCACCATTGGGTCTTGTCTCACCCTGTGTCTTGCTTCATATTGGGTCTTGCCTCGCCACGAGTCTTGCCTTACCCAGTGTCTAGCTTCATCTTGGCTCTTGCCTCTCCCGGTAAATTGGCACCGAGATTCCTTATTATGGCTTCCTCATACTCATTAACTGCTACGACCTCGTAATTGATGAGTCCTGGGAGAAAGATATTCAGAGGGAGACATTCCGCGTTCTCTCGCGTACTGTTGGCCTTCCTCGTACTACCTGGGCATCTGCTCCAGAAAATTGGCTTCCTTGCGTTACCCTCGTCATTGGCGAGACCACGCAGTACTCGGCAAGTGAACTGCGTCACATAACTGCCGTTGAAGGGCAATTATCGGGTTGGCCATTGCGACGTTTTTTCAAAATGCCTTACCTTCTGTTTTTTTGTCCTTCCAGATCATTTACGACCAAGGCCCTTTGGCTTTGCATAGGACTGCCGTCCGCGACTGAAGCCTCCGACGCGACCAGAAATATAAGAGCCCATGGTCGACGTTCAGTCTTGGTCGACGCTTGGATGCAACTACCAACAATCCATCCATATATTTTCTTGACCCGCTCGAGGATTGCCAAAATAAGTGGCCTCGTTAAACCTGTGGAGACCTCTCTAGGGTGTGAGTGAAAATATCCAGCTCCATATCTTCAGCAAGACGGTGTTTAGCGCTCCTCTTGTACCATCTCTGTAATACCTCCTGTGTTAGCTAAGACTGCAAAAGCAGTTCCTCTGTACTTTAGGGTGCAAAAATAAAAAGGTTCTTTGGGTCAGACCTTCAATCACCCTTCCTTTCCTCTTGGTAAAATTCCTCATGAAAATTCGTTGCCAACTTGAATGGCATCTTTAAACTATCCTCTTCACTACTGAATACCAGTGAAGGCTTTAGAAAGCAAAATACCAGTAATGCACTGAAACGACATTGCACTTCTTTTTTATATTGATTTAGTCTGTAAAGCAGCAACAGATGAGCAAGCAATATCTCGTAAAGTATTCACAGACTCATCAGAAGTATTCGATACCATCTTGTTATCTTCCACTCCGTCTTCTGGCGTGCTGTGTTTTTTTGCAGTACGCATATGAAGTCGCTTGATGACTGTGTCTGAAACCGGACGTTAAGTTATCCGTTTCAGCAGTGATGACTTAGACGTCGAAATGATTTCCAGTATGGTGCTTATAGTATCTGTACCACAAGCCTTACTTCTACCAGTGAAAGTGATTGACACAGCCAGTTCCTGTTGACAGAACAGACTTATTAGTCTTTCTGCTGTCAGCACAACTGTCATGGATTTCGTCTCATCTTGTTGCACATGTTAATACACAGATGAACACACCTGTTAATGCACACACCTGTACTACAGATGGATCCAACTTCCGCTGCACCTCATTGCTCATGTCTGGGATACAAATGAACTCGCTCCAACAGTGTTTGCCACGGATAGGAAGTCTTTACCCCTGACAGAGATATATCTCGCGTGATATCCTGCAAGAATATCAGTGACCTAACAATGAAGTTTCACTTGCTAGAGCAGATAATGCCATGTTATTTAGCTTGCCTCCCTGGGTATTATATTCCATGTGGAGATAAAAGTAATGAAAACGTTAGGGATGTTATTTCAGTCATAACAGACCACGAAACTCACTTCGTTTGTTGCTACTCGATGTCCAACACCTGGTTCACTGATCTGCCATCTAAGGGCGGCTTCCCAGAACCACACTACATCCATTTATGACGAATGAATGAGTGTTCGGGCCAACCACAGGTCTCCCCCCGTGTTGGTTCAAATTCAACCCATATTTTGGAAGAATCAATAAACCTAATCTAAAGGAAACATGGAAAAACGAGTCCTTTTTTTCATATTCCAGATAATAGATAGCCTGCTGGAACAAAAGGACCTGGCTATAGAAAAGGAGAGAGAGAGAGAGAGAGGGAGATTGCAAGAAGAAAATATGTATACTTGCCACCACGCGCCATGCCTCTCCTGCCCTGCATTATTCTGCCGACGCTTGGGACAAAGGCTTTACCTGACAGTGCCGTAATGCCATTAGTTGATAAACCTACGCGCGAGAGAATATATTAGACTTAGTTCCAACTGCAAATTAAGATCTCGTCGACGCTGCTGTTGTTGAGGTCTGAGAAACGTTTGTTACGTGTGGTCACAGGCGACTTAGCCCTTTCGAGTAAAAATTTTCAACAATGCCCGCGATGCTGTTCAACATGAGAGTCGCGGAATAATATACACCAAATTTTAGACTTGCAGCTTTTAAAGATCTTCGCAGTGCTCTGGACAGGCACGGTCAGGGAAAATTCTGCTATTTTCAGACGCACTCAGAATGTGAGTCGCACTGTTCACTGGGACAAGTCTTCTTTATTATACAGTAGAATCTGCTTTCATTAGCTTTACCCCTAATTCTTAAACCCCTCATGTGGGCAGTGGTCACCTGACCTGATCATGGATTATTCGTAATCTCTCCTCAGGTCAGTGTGTGGGTCATATGTCAGCTTTCTTAGGTCTAAGGGTGTGGCTGTGTGACTTGTCCTTCAATCTTCGTGGCCGGTCGTGTGACCTAACCTTAGGCCTTGTCTTTCTGTGCATTTCAGTCGGCTGAAGAGGGTCCCAGCTTGTGGACAGAAGTATACAGATCCTTCTTTTTCTATATCCTCTAACGGTATCCTGATTAAAGTTGAACCTCTTTCCCTTTTGCATGCCAATCACTTACATGAAAGTTATCACATGAATTTGTCGAAATTAGTTTACACCTTTGGATTACTTTTATATATATTCCCTACTTTTCACAAACATATCCCCTGTGTATATAGAGCGGATATTACGTGCATACAACACCGCTATATTCGTGAGTGCCTTGCTCTTTCTGCTGTATCATAATACATATTGATACCGGACGTCGCATACACAGAGTAAACCATGAGCGTTATAGCTCTTCCATACCCAAAATGACTCATGAGTTTCCGCATATACGACTGTGAATTGAAATTTTTTTTTTCTTTTAGACACAAAAAAAGGAATCGTTGTGATGGTTCGAATATTTAAGAGCCAAGCTTGTGTGTCCTTAGTCTTAGTTCACGCTCGATTTGAGTACATTCTCCCGATGGCCATCCAAGTGTCATTAATGTTATATATATACGTAAAGAAGGTGACTTGGTAGGTAGGTTGAGGTACGGCTCAGTCAGTCTTAGGTCTCGCTCGTCCTCCTACCATTCTGTCATCTCCCTTTTCATAAATACGTACATGTTTTTTCCGTATTCGTTACCCATCCGTTGTCCCTTCCATCTCCCTGTACATCTTCTACCTCCGTCTCCTCATGTATCCTACCCCTTCCATTTCCTCTACCCACGCATTCTCCCCATGCACAATCCCAACACCCTGCTTTGTCTAAGCAGCATCCCTGTTCCTCCCTATACCCACGCTTCTCTCCCCAAACCTCTCGTTTTACCCACGTATATAATCGTCACCCTATCCCTTTATCAAAGCGTCCTCCCACTCGTTCACCGTGTCCAATGCATCTCCTCAACCCCACAACCTTATCCACGCATGTCCCTGCCCCTTCTCTCTATCCACGTATAGTCTCCCCTTTTCCTCTCTCACGCGTCTTGGCACTCCCACCTCCTGCCCCCGTATAGCCTCCCCTTCCATCGACTTCCTTATTGTCTCACCTGGTTCCTCCCTCTCGCATCTTCTCCCTTCCCTTGGACTCAGTCACCTCCCACCACCTACTCGAATATATTCACTGCTCCATCTGACCTCATATATTATCTCCCTCCTATTTTATTCTATACCACCTCGGCTCTTTTCTTTCACTCGAGCACTTTTGAATTCTCTCCTCCACATGCTACTCCCACGTCCTCCAGACTCTTCCCTGGCTGAATTCTGGACTCGTTGAAATTAGATTACTGAATATCTCTTTTGGGGACTTAGTACGTTTCTCCTGATTATGGAGAAAAGTTTTACCATTTCGTAAGATTTAAGAACGTACTTCTGAGTGTCTGTGTTACGCGTGAGAAAGGAAACTGCTGATGATTTTGGATATTAAAGAAATAATTTGTTTTAGAGTATTATATAAATCCCTTTCAGTGTGACAATTTGCAATTAAAGCAGGCAGAATATGAGGGAGCGTTTGATAATTTAGAAGTTGTTTTTAATTTCACTTGCTCTCACATATTTCATTATGAAGTGATTCTTTGCCTGCGTGTGACACAGAAGGACAGAGAAAATGTATTAGTCGTAAATGTTACAACAGTTGAGCAGTGAAATGATGAAAAACGATGATATATTTGAATTATCAATTCTATTTGTATGGTGACACTTTACTTAAAAAAGTGTAGCAAAAAATTCAGAACTTTACAGAAAACATTTAGCTCTTATGAATACGAATTGTACTCTGTAAAAGAAAATTTTTTAACCTATCCTTTGTGGGGCTAATTAGGGTAATTGCACTAGCTTAAAAGTAAAAGAATTAATCATCAAAACAATTGATTATATAAGGACCCCAATAGATCCTTATTGATAGTCAGCACGACATACTTTTGTAAGTAACGAAGATCTAGGAGAAACAAGTCGCCCTCTAATTTAACCTAAGTTTAGAAGTACAGATATGACACTTAGATGGCGTCATGTCCAATTTAGATAATGTAGCTGACACGTTCATACGTCCTTTGTTTACCATATTGTTTTTTCGTTCTCCCGTAACTTAATTAAACGAAGTGTCGCGACAGCTTTATTTTAGTGTGACTCGTATTAGTTATTATTTTCCTTTACTTCACTTTATTCATTGAGATTCTTAGGTCCAGCGCCATCCTCTGGACCTGCTGCCCAATTCGTTCGCTCAGTTATCGCTTTATTGGTATGTCTCTGTATAGATTTGGTCGATAAGGAAGAAAATCATATCCTGAGTTCAATCTCGGTTCGTCCATCTGTTCCTTTCCCCCCCTATCCTCAGTTATCGTATTATTCACCCACTTCAGTCTACGCGTCCTGTTCCTCATCTCTCTGTCCACGCGTCCTGTTCCTCACCTCTCTGTCCACGCGTCCTCTCCTAACCTCTCTATCCACGCGTCCTCTCTTCACCTTACTTTCCACGCGTCCTCTCTTAACCTCTCTATCCACGCGTCCTCTCCTCACCTTTCGATTCACGCGTCCTCTCCTCACCTCTCTATCCACGCGTCCTCTCCTCACCTTACTATCCCCGCGTCCTCTCCTAACCTCTCTATCCACGCGTCCTCTCCTCACCTTACTATCCACGCGTCCTCTCTCAACCTCTCTATCCACGCGTCCTCTCCTTACCTTACTATCCACGCGTCCTCTCCTTACCTTTCTATCCACGCGTCCTCTCCTAACCTCTCTATCCACGCGTCCTCTCCTCACCTCTCTATCCACGCGTCCTCTCCTCACCTTTCTATCCTCGCATTCTATCCTCTATCCACGCATCCAGACCCTTTCTATCCATTACGCCATCCCTCCACTCCTTCCATCCACTCGACACCTCCATGCCCACACACACACACACACACACACACACACCATTCAATTCGTCTACAATTTCCCAAAACTTATCAACTGATGTCGCATTTTCTTTTATACTATGGACCCGCTAAAGCTCAGGCAGCCACCAGCCGCGATAATGGCCCTAACTCGTCGAAGAATATTGCGTTCTTCACCTTCTCGCACTTTCCGAATATGAAATGGTCGTGAGGGAAAAAAAGAATGTTGCTTCAGAGAAAAGGAAGAAAGCTTAAAATTGGTCAGTACTTTATACAAGCCGTGGTTTCTCTGACGTACTTATAAACTGTGTAGATGATTGTGCCACGTTACTTATAAATTGTGTAGATTATGTTTTGCGCTCGAGACCTGCGTAGATGCTCTGACGTACTTAAAATGTGTGTGTCGATTCTTACGCACTTACAAACTCTGGAATTCGTGACGCCAATACTGGCCGTGTGAACGATGTAGACTCTGTTGTGTAATTGCATACTGCGTAGATTCTGTTACATAATTACAAACTGTGCAAACTCCTGTTACATAATTGCAGACTGTGTGAACTCCTGTTACATAATTGCAAACTGTGTAAACTCCTGTTACATAGTTAGAAGCTGCGTAGATTCTGTTGCGCGTAGCGTACAAGAGTGTAGGAGGTTTTTATGCGAATGCAAACGTCTCCCTAACGAATTCTCCCTCGGTACGTCTGTGAATTTATACCAGACATCACTGTCTGTCTTCCCCATCCGCAGCACGTGGGGGGGGGGGGGGGTGGGGGGAGGGGCATAAGTGCATTTCCCTTCCACAGAATGAGACACACCAATGTATTTCTCAGCCGCAGGATGGGAGAACGAGTGTTCCTCTCGTTCTCATGATGAGGAAGACTCACGTGTCTCACAGGTTGAGAGGCACGAGCTTTCTCTTCATCCACATTGCGGGAGACACTAGTGTGTGTCATCCACATGGTGGATGACACCAGTATGTGTCATCAACAGGTTGGATGACAACAGTATGTGTCATTCACAGAATGGATGACACTAGTGTGCGTCGCCCACGGGTTGGATGACACCAGTATGCGTCACCCACGGTTTGGATGACACCAGTATGCGTCACCCACAGGTTGGATGACACCATTGTGCGTCACCCATAGGTTAGATGACACCAGTATGCGTCATCCACAGGTTGGATGACACCATTGTGCGTCACCCACAAGTTGGATGACACCAGTATGCGTCATCCACAGGATGGATGACACCAGTATGTTTCATCCACAGGACGGGTGACACCCGTGTGCGTCATCCTCAGGTTGTCTGACACCAGTCTGTGTGTCATCCACATGATAGGAGACACCAGTGTGCGTCATCCAGAGTGGACACAAATAGGTTTTTGGGGGGCGGTCGGCCAGACACCATCGCCGCCCCTCGCCAATTGAAGGGGGGTACCGCCACTCCCCACCCTTGGTGGGGGTGAGGAGCGAGGGTGGTGCAGACGCCAACGCTTCAGTCAGTCCCTCTGCCGTCAAGATAATTTTTACCTTTTTTTTTTTTTTTTACGTACTCTCGGTAGACTCTGAGGGTGATAAACACCATAGATCTTATCCCAAGTCAAAGTCTCGCTCTCTCTCTCTCTATCTCTATCTCTATCTCTCTCTCTCTCCCTCTCTCTCCAGTCTTGGAAAGAGGGACGGAAGGGAGGGACTCCTTCCAATGGGAAATTGTAGCGTAACCTCGACTAGCTAGGAATCCTTTAAGCGAGTGTGAGGATGGAGCTTCAGTCGGCCGCAATGTTGTGTACTGACATACACACGGTACTTGAATCCCGCCTCTTGACCCTGGATATGGCTGTTTTTGTCTTGATTTAAACTAAAGCGTATTACAGATTATGAGATGTGATTCTCTCCCAATTAAGACTGTGGACGTGGAACATTTTTGTCAGATTTCCCTCGGTGCTCAGAGTAATATTGGTGGTATACAGTAGCTGACATAATGGAGTATGATTACAGATAGTAATTACCCACAAACCTTCAAGCTCTCTTGTTATATATATATGTATGGAACGGTTGTTGTCCTTTTTGTCGCTACTGTTCCTTAAAACTCGAAAGACTGCTCGTTTCGAAATCCCTATTCATCGTCGAATCATTTTTGGTTGCTCAACTTTTTACGAGGCACGGAGCATCTCACTCTTACCATACGCTGTCTTCAGATCCGTAAATCCCACACACAGATCCTTTTCTTTAAAGTATTTCTCGCACTGATTTTTCAAAGCGTGATCCACACATGACCTCAGTCACTCCTGAAGCCACATATCCACACTCTCCCTCCCCAGTCGGGAGCACTGTGTATGCCACCACCTTTTCAATCACCGCTCAGCCCGTACAACTCACCAAGTATATTCAGCAAACTCGTACATCGGTAATTCGAGCATTAACGTTTGTCCCCCCTTTGCCTTTTTTACAACGGCACTATAAAAAGGCACCTCGCTAATCCATACGTACACTGAAGATCCTAACTAATTAATCAGTCAACAACACTGACACCCCCAACCTTTATTCACTTATCTATTAATGTCCTCGGACTCCATTTCTAAGTGGTAACGCCACCAGCGAGACGTCACCTTCAGCGAGGCTTTGTCAACGGACGGAGGGGAAGGAGGAGCAAAGCCCGTCGAGGACATTCCTATCCCCAGACGAGCTCGTGGTTCCATGGAGCGTATCCTCGGAGTTGCAGAAGCCTCTTTGCAAAGTGGTCCTCCGAAGGCTCATAGTCCCAGTAGATTATTTGAGGAGGGAAAAAACTTATTCTGCCGACAGAACTCCACCACTCTCGCCGCAGAATGGGTGAGCCTTACCTCGTTACTTAAGACTGATATTATGTTCGGATTTCGCGCGTGGAGAAACCGCTTCGGAAACCCTTCCTTATTTACCCCAACACGACGTCGGCGAGGGCGTTGGATTCTCTCCTTAGGAGGTCGTCACGGGTGATCGGTGGGGTGTAAGACGTCCAATTACCTTCTTCAGAAGGGGTCGAGACTTTGATCCGTGTGGGGGGGAGCGGTCGATAGAGTATTGGTTTATGGTCCCGTCCGCAAGGGGTACCACCTGAGCGGAAATACACTTAAAAAATGATAAAAGAACTGCGAGTCGAGCACGTCGGCAACTTTACGGTAGTACAGATAATTCGAAAAAGACTTTCTTTACAGTAAACAGCCGAAAATCACAAGTGCTTCCGCAACGCAGACGGGATGAAGAAATATGAAGAAGTGTAAGAAGGACTGGAGGGAACCTCTTTGGTGACACCGGCTGCCCTAGCCAATCATCAGACGACAAGCGGCGGATGACTCCCCCTGTCTTTGATGATGAGAGCCTGACGCCCTCCCATGCCACCGGTTCGTAATGACTCCAGCGATGGACAGCCGCTGCTAGCTCACCGTCGGGGTCGCTTCCCCTCGGTCCTAGTAGTGGTCTCGGTGACGGTCGGATGCACCAAAGGGCCTCGCGGTGGTGGTGGTGGTGTTGGTTGGACGCATCCTGCTTCTGGTGTCTGTGTCGGGTTCAAGCTGGTCTCCGTTCAGATTCGGCCGTTTCCTGTGCTGGAGAATTCTTCATTGTGGTCACTGATATGCTAGAAAGCTTTGGACGTGGTATGGCATCGTGGTCTAATCTCGAAGCCTCCCTCTTCTGGTTTTCTGTCTCACCGTTTTTCTGTTAGCTAACCTCCTCAGTTACCGGGTCTTTTTGTTTTCGTAATTCTTACTGGCTGAACTTCGTTCTCTTTTACTATCTGCAACGATGCCCCTCAGGATTCCGACTAGTTTCCTACTCTCTTCATACTCCGTTTAACCAACACTTACTTTGTTCTGCTTCTTTGAAAATCTGTTCCATCTTCTCTTTGCTCGTTCTTCGTCCCTTCTCGTCTCAGCAGTAGCACAGACGGGACCTGGTTATGTCAAATGCCTCCAAAACTCAGCTTCATATCATTTCTCTCTCTAAAACTCCTTACAACTTTCCCATCTACTTTGATGGCTCTGAAACGCTACCATTCAGCACAAGGAACATGCTTGGAATCACTGTAATATCGTCTCTTTCTTGGAAGCCTCACATGACACAAAAAGCTAAGTATGCCTATGAGGAACTGGGAGTCCCGTTTAAGGCGAAAAATCTTCTGAATAGTTGCCCTGATTGTATGAAGGACTGATCCGTATTTGTATTATTGAGTCCTGCTCTGGAGAGGCACTACCTCAACGTACTTACTTGAAAGCAGATGCCAAAGCAGTCCGACTTACTCACTCTCCCAGTCTAGCGTCAAAACTTAAACCCCACTTCTGCGCTGAATTGCCAGTTCTCTCACTCTCTCTCCCATTTCTAAAGATATTACTGCGGTTTTTCAGTCTCGAGAGCTTGGTTCTTGTGCGCCCTCTCTTAGCCATTAGCTTAGTCCGCATGATAAGCTGAAAGCCATTACGTCACATGATGATTACTACGTGGTAAGAGGTAACTCAAGGGTTGCCATTGCAATATCTCTCTCTTCCGCAACACAAAGGCCTTGGAAGTCTTTACCGTCTCAATGTCTCTCCTGATGGCCACGGTCTTCCCATTTTTTTTACAAGGATGGTTATCCACTCCAACTGGAAATCTTGGATTTCTTTTCCTCCTTTGTCCGTGACTAGAGTTCTCGATCTGAAGTCCAAAAAGGACAAAAATATATATATATATACCGTAACAATATGATGAACAAATTTCTTCATGTCATCACATCTTCAGTTCGGATTGTGAGGCGAGTGCTGACGGTGTTGTCTCCTGAATTACAATGTAACCCATTTTAATGTAACCCGTTTTAATGTAACCCGTGCGAGCAGTAGGATGACTGTCACACTCGATACGTTTAATGTAATTGCTCATCGTGATCAATCATATAAGTTTTAGTCCTGGTCCTCCTAATGACAAGTGATGCCGATTAGAAATGTGAAAATGATACATCGTGTGTTGCTGATTAAACTTGGAATGATTATCGATGCTTAATCAGAGGAAGAAATGTTTCTTTGTGAGGGCTTCTCCACGGCCAAACACGCATACGCAAAGACACAGACAGACACGCAGACACATACTCTGTTTACCTTATTTATAAGTAATGCAGGACCTCTTTCTAAGACACAGTCTGTTGTTGACAGCCACGATTGGGGCCCCACGAGTTGATAACTCCCTCCCTTGTACAGTGCAAATTGGTCTTGTAATTACCATCAGGTAGTTTTACACACACACACACACACACACACACACACGTTGTTTTCGTAGTTAACTGTTGTATTACAAAGTAAGGACACTTGTGTTATTAGTTAGACTGTTTCCTGTGACTGGCCCTCGAACCTCTCCTGGATCATTTTACATTCACTTTACTTCTCTTCACCACACTCTGATCTTCACTGCATAAGTCATCACGACAGTGCATTTTATTTCACTAAACTAGGTTCACGAAATTCCAGTACACCCACATCTCCACAATACATCTATCTTCATTAAGTTAGGTTCGCTAGACTTCTACTTTTTACATAACCCTTTTCTTGATCAGGTTAGGTCCAAGACACCCCCGCTCCTTTTCGACCGTAACTTGAAATTTATACACACACACACACACACACACACACACAAACACACAGACAGCGTCATTGTTGATGTATACGTCGTTTTCGAATTACTTTTTCCGTACTCTTAAGGCAAATGTTTCCCCGAAGATCCTTGCAACTATTCCTGCATTCTTGTTTAAGGTTGAGAGTAACAAGTTTCTATTCTGGGTTTTGTATGACCTTAGTTTATCTGTGATAAAAGTAAACCCTTCAAAGCTGCCGAGGGAAGGGGAGTTCACATGTAAAAGGAACTTTTAAATCTTTGCTGGGGTTATACAGAGGAATGCAGCAGACTCCAACAGAACACTGGATACCCTCAAAACGTCTCGGAATTAGATCAGCCCAGAGACAGATGGCATGGTCTGGATAAAGTGGAAGAGCTAATAGATGCCTTAAGGAGAAATGCCTGGAAACCGGAAGCTCTGGTGGTTCAAGGGGAAGTGCTGCAGTAAAAGGGTCCTAGAGTGTGTAGGGTTAATGCAGGTAAGGGCAGGGAGCTGTCTAGAGGGAATATACGGTGTTGTTTTAGGTCAGGAGCTCTAAAGGTGAAAGCTGGTTAGGTTCTTCGGGCTTCTAGAGTGAGGAGGTGTAAGGGGTTAGGATTGGGGTAATTTTTTTTTTTTTTCAGGAGTATTTTCTCCTCAGTAGTGAGGTATAGACTGGGAGATTTTAGGAGGAGGTTACCTAGGGGTACTAAGGTAAGGGCAGGTAGGTTATAGGACAAGGTAGAATAGGAAGGTAAGGGGTAAGGTAAGGGCTGGGAGGTTGTAGGACGAGGTCTTTAGGGTAAAAATAAGTAATTTTACCTTTTTTTTCAGTACTGTTGGAATGACTAGGATGAAAAAGGTGTTCTAGGACTTGGAATAACTAAGGTGGTGATTTTTTTTTATGCCAGGATGTTTGTAGACTGTTAAGTGTGGACGAAGATCTTAGACTTCTGCTGTAAGTTCCAAGCTAAGGATCCAATACCGAAATTGCTCCCATGTTGGGTGGCAAGAGGCTACTGGAAAGAGATTGTTACGAGGTCTCTTGTTCTCGGGAGCCCACGTTAATGAGGGGAGCTTATGAACTAGAGAGGCATAACATACCGAGAATGTTGTTATGTCGCGGATTAATTTCACGAGGAAAGAGTTTTAGTTATGGAGGGCTTTCAGGAAAAAGGAGGTGGGTTCTTCGGCCTCGGGATGGTGATCCTGGTTCCGAGAGGGGCTTTTGGAGGAGAGAAGGCCCATATTGATGAAGAAAGTTCGTAATGGTAAGAGGTGGGGTCCCTATTATTCACGGAGATATCGATTTGTGGAGTGAATCTAGGTGTAAGGGTCCTTTGTGTGTGAGATGACGGAATCTTGAAGTTTGAGGCGATGGGTTCTTTAGTGGGAGATGACGATTGTATGAGAGGGGGGGACTGAGGTGAGAGAGTCCAAGGATCAGGAGCTTTAGGAAAGGTTTCTCTATCTTTTCATCACCGTCTTCAGTAAGCGTGTCAACCTTCCTCTTCAGATCATACACACCTCACACATCTACCTTGCTGTATATATATGTATATGAGACTAGAATACGTTTCTGCTCTATCAGCAGGGGAGATCTGAAATGAAAGCATACAACTAATGACAATGATGACAGAATTACGCCGGCAGTAATGGGTCCATTTATCATGGCCTCTGTTTACTCCTTATTTTGTCTTTGTGTATTTTAGCAAGCGCAGAAGACACGCGCTAAGGGCATGAAGGAACTTAGTTTGTGCAAGTCTCGTATAGTAAGTAATCATTTAGGTTTGCTAGGAATAGAGAATAAAGGTTAATTGCTCAGTTTTCTTAGGATCCTAAACCTTTCATGATTTTTTTTATTAAGCTGTCACACGTTTTCCTATGTGACAAGCCTAGGCTTTGATGTGGTATACGTGCATCTCGAACTCGAGTTTTATGATGCGGATGAAATATACTCACACATACAGCTCAACCACAAACATTTTGTTTTTTCCCCCAATACGGAAAGTAAATCTACTCAGTTTCTGTCAACGCAGCACACTTAATTCCTCTCAGTTGCGATGTTGTATTCCTAACCTGAGCCGCTATCGGGAAAGCATCGAGTAACCATTTCCACTCGGTGGATAATCCTTAAGGCAGACTTTCCTCCCTCGAAGAGACGTTCCCTTGAAAGCTAACACTGGAAAAGACAGTCTGATTCCTCACTGGTCATTGATTATTCATTTGGTGATTCCTCCATATATTTTTTTTTTTTTTTTTTTTTTTTTTTTTTTTTTTTGTTTAAGGCTC
>JAYMFT010057284.1:0-11991 GCA_038088735.1 Panulirus argus | reverse complement strand
ACACACTTTTCCAAACTCAGTCACCAACTTTTGCAGTTTCTCATTCGATAGCACTAGAACAGAGATTTATGGATGGTTAGTTGATGCTAGAACAGACACTTTTAATTGAAGAGTTAGTTGTGATTTTCTGCTTGTAGTAACTTTAGGGGTGAGGGGTAATTACCTTTTTTGATTCCTCCTGCATGTGGTTATTCTGCAAGTGAACTGTCACTTTTAGTGAGGTTGTATCATCTTCATTGGACAGTAAGGAGTAGGTCTCACCGAGGTACTTCTCACCCTAAAGGGGTCCATCATTTTCATGCTCTTGATTAGCCCGACAAAAATGGGTCTGGGGGTTGTATCATTAGATTTAAAGACACAGGGTAATGGATTTCAGTCAGCTTTTCTTTTGAGCTGTTAATATATTCAGTAACTAGTTGTTTAAGTAGGAGGTAGCCATTGTTGTTGATAGTGTGGCTTATTTGGTAAGCTTATGGTACCTGTTACCTAGAGAGGTTGTACTCTAATTGCATTGTGGTTTGTACATTGCTCAGGTAAAGAAAATGGTTTCTCAAACTTCAGAAGTGATTTTCCTCACAACCTTCTCTCTCTCTTTCCCTCCAGATAGCTGCCTTAGTGTTCAAGCCTTTGATGCCTATCCTGCCTCATACAAGACCAAAATATGACAACACATGTAAGGGACACTGCACCAGCTTTTGGTCTCGAATTATAAATTTTGACATCTGGAAGAACAAACGATACGTTATCTGGACGCTGGCAATTCCTTCAGCTCTCTTTGGCTACTTTGTACCCTATGTTCACTTGGTAATATCTCCTTTCTGTGTCTTTCATTTAATATTCTATCTTTGATTTGATTTATATAAGAGCCCCTTCATGTGATTGACTTGTCAGTTTGTTATAAACTGTGTTCTTCATAAGTAAAGTCTTCTTAAATTGCTAAATTTAGTACAATATCTGTAATCATACTGCTTAAAGATTTCCTTTGTTCATCATAACTCTGTGTAGGAAAGCTCTTATTTAATGAAAATATGCGTATGATATTATTAGCAAGTTTTATCCTCCCTGACTTAAAAGACCACAGATTATAGAGATGATGCTGTTATCTTTCTTGTCCTTTTACCTATCTACCTTTGTGTAGATGGGCAAATTTCAAGGCAGTAAAATTGAAAGTTTAAAAAACAAATTAAGACCATCTTACTTATATATGATTTTTCTTTAAGGCTAGGAAGAACCCTATTGAATTTGAGGTAAAATTATATTTCAAGGTCATTGTGACCCAGACAGGATGTTTTCCTTTGTAAGGATCTAAATTTCAAACAATTAATCTTTAAAAACTAAATTTATTACATACTGTATATGGCTTTCCTTTGCCTTGACAAATCATACTGATTTTATGACCATAGTGTTGTTGGTCAACAGCTCTATACCTTGAAAAAGAAAACCAAGAGGAGGGAGAGGTCAGTTTGATCATTCAAGATACATATCACTTCTCATGACCAAATTTTACCCATCAGTTTGATAATTCAAGATACATATCACCTCTCATGACCAAATTTTACCCATAGCATTTTTTTTTTAGAAGAGGGAGGACAACTAATACTGAGATCCAGAGTTTAAAGGTCAGAGTTTTGCTGATATCTTAGGTTTGCATAATAATATATCATTGTTGGTGGAAAACTACTTTTGAGGTCATTTATCCGAGGCCAAGGTAATTGTGGCTCAGCAAAGGAACATGGGTAATTTCAGATACTAAACTTCACTTATCTTTAACAAAGTTTACTTTTATTTTCTGTGGACAAGAAAGATGTATTCTGGTTATGAATTTCAGAAGCCAAGTTCACCAGAGTTAGTTTTAGAATTATATCCATTCAGTAAATTGAATTCTGTGTCATTTACTTTGTACAGACCACCAGATAGTCTGCATAATCAATTTTCTTCATGTTTCAACTGTGGCTGCATACTCTGAAAAGAAAAGTTTTTATTTATTCAAATAGGAAACAATTTATCACATCTTGGTTTCATTTGTCTTGGAATTTTAAGTAGTCACTACTTGAAAGGACTGTGAACATGAAGATAGTAGTAATAACTTTTATAGCTAAGTTTAAGAAAAAAAGATAATTTTTTAAGCATAAGCTGTTGACTGGTAGGTAGCCTTGTTGTGGATGTTATGTCAGTTTAAGTATAGGGATAATTTGTGCATGGAATTGAATAGATAGTTGTTCCCCTTTCTTATCTTATTAGTGTTTTTCCAGGTCAAGTATGTGAAGCATGTGCTTGGTGAAGATGTAAACTCACAGGTGTTAGTCCAGTGTATGGGGATTACTTCTGGACTTGGTCGGATCTTCTTTGGTTTGATTGCTGATCGTCCATGGGTCAATCGCATACTCCTGCAGCAGGTGAGCTTTTAGATGCAGATGAGCAAATTAGTTTTCTTTTAGGGGTTTTGAAACTAAGAGAATTCATCCTTAAATTGATGATTCGTGTAACTGGCAGCAGTTTATGAATTTAGGCATTGTAGGCTATCATATCTAATTTTGAACTACTTTCATTGGGTACCTAGCATAAGCTAGGTGTGTGTGTGTGTTGTGTGTGTGCGTGTGTGTGTGTGTGTGCATGCATACATACATAAGAGTAAAGATATCGTACATACAGCAAGGTGTAGAAGACAGGGCAACATGAGTGTAAAAACTTTATCACCATAAAACACATATAGTAAAACAGTAATCACACAAAACAGGTACCACTATGTAGTGCTTGTTTAGTCAGCAGACCGACTATGATGTCATCTTGTATCTGACACAAGGCATGTATTATTAAGGTTGCAAAAAGTGTAAACAAATAAGAATGCTTAGTGTAACTCTGCTTTATTACATACTTTGATATGTCTTTAATAATTCAGTTTAGGTTATAGTTATAGTGGCCATTTTTACTTACAGGAATACAAATAGAAGGGAAGTAGATTGATTATTGTTTTTGTAACATTCATCTTATCTTACATCTAAATCATCAATGCAACCACAGAGGTGCTTTGACATACATTTCCAAACTCTACCGTGTTTCAGAGATTGCAGTACATATACACATTTTTGTACCTTAAATTTTACTTGTAAGTCTTACTTCTTTGATTTTGTCATACTTCCCAGCTGCATCTGTCCTTTTGGAACAGTATATAAAGTATATAAACCCAGGACACAATTTATTGGGCTCCTGCAGCTTTTAGGCTGTGGTGCTGCCACTAGCTGGAAGATTGGATTCCTTTGGAGTGAGAAATTCTTTGAAAAGAGACTGTACTCCTTTTCATTCACAGATGATGATACAATCTTAATAGAGTTGACTTTTCACTCACAGCATAACTGGATGCAGTTGGTGTTTGGTAACATTACTCTTTGAACATACTTGTTGGGGCAAAACTCATTCTTTGTACATGTTTGTATTGAGTTCTTGTGCAAGCAGTTTATGAATGCTAATATTTAATGTATGAACTAAAATAACAACAGAATTCTGTAGTAAGTGTTTTAGTTTGGCTGTTGTATCTTGACACCAAAAAATTAGGAAATGGCCCTGAAAGTTAAGTTTGTAGGTGGAAAATTTTGCTTGTGCCACCATGGTTTTGTTCCTAAATATGATCTACCTGGATATGGCATCTAGCATGTAGATAGAAATTATTTTTTTCTGAGCATGATAGTTGAGCTAAAAATATGATACCTTTCAGATATAATTTGGGGATAGGGGAGAAAGAATACTTCCCATGTATTCCCTGCGTGTCGTAGAAGGTGACTAAAAGTGGAGGGAGCTGGGGGCTTGAAATCCTCCCCTCCTGTTTTTACTTTTCCAAAAGAAGGAATAGAGAAGGGGGCCACATGAGGATTTTCCCTCTAAGGCTCAGTCCTCAGCTCTTAACGCTACCTCGCTAATGCGGGAAATGGCAAATATGTATAAAAACAAAAAGTTGCACTGCTGAGTCCCAGAAATAGTGTACTGGTTCTAGTCTGCTCCATATGAGCAGTTGCCAGTTGTAAGCTGCTCATAAACTGCAAAATTTTCCCATCAAAATTCAACATTGAATGGCAGTGTCTCTTCATTAGATTATTTTTTTTTTTATTTTTGTAAATTTTAAATTATTTTTTCCAATCCCAACCTCAGAATGGAGATGACTTTGGTTCAGATAGTTGAAAGATGGGGATGTGTGGTAGCCTTCTACTTTTCTTGAATGAACTAGTTTATATATATAGACGTCCTGTTTATCGGTGCTTTGAGAGAGAGAGAGAGAGACTCTCTCTGTGTGTGTGTGTGTGTGTGTGTGTGTGTAACAGTGAGTTCATGATATCAGATTTTATGTGGCATCCCAGTATATGGCCATCTTTTACATTTGCAATCAGAGAAAGTAGTTGAATCATCTTTAGACTTAATGTTTGGGAAGGTTCCAGTCATCAGTGAATGGCTTTAAATATAACTTTGATATCTAATACTGCTATGTATGAGCACAGGTGTAAGGTGTGAATTGGGGATGAATGTGATTTTACTTTCATATATTGCTAGATCTTAGCAGTGGAGTTACTACTGAATATTATTTACTTTACAAGATGAATTTAAATTAATCAGTTAAGTAAGTATTGCTCCTAATTGGAACAATACTTGACGACTCAAGGGCTGGGAATCCCTTTCATTAATGGATTGTGCTAATTGATAGGCATGCATAAGAGGGGTTGTTGGATGTGATCATTTTTACAGGGGGTCAGAAGTGGTATGACTCCTCACTTTTTGGTAGAGGCAAGAATGAAAGTTTGTGATGATTTTAGGAAAAGAGGAGGTGTCTGGGAAAGAAGTGGTGAAAGTGAGCAGTTTTAGAAAAGTTTGGAAAGAAGTGGTGAAAGTGAGCAATCTTGGAAATGTTGGAAAAGAGAGGTTTTTTTTACTTCGCCCAAAATTTGTAAATATTTTCCCTAGTCTCATCTTTTTCCATTTCATTAGCCTCTCTTTGTTTCAGTTAATGCCCAGCCTTGTTGTGGACTTTTATCCATTACTGGAGACTACAAGGTAGGGGGGGGGAGTCCTAAGCCTGTTGAGCATACCTGGTGAGGTTTATGGAAAAATAGTGCTTGACATGTTAGTGGCATAAACAGAGAATCTAATTGGAGAGGACCCATGTGGCATCATTATAGGTAGAGGATGTATGGACCAGGTATTTGCATTGAAGAATTTTAGTGAGAAAGATTTAGAGAGAGAAAGGGATTTGTGTGTAGCATTTATATATCTAGAGAAAATATATTATAAAGTTGACAGAGAGGCTTTTTGGAAGGTGTTGCAAATGTAGGGGTAAATGGAGTGTTTTTATTTATGAAGCATGGCATGTGTAAGAGAAGAAGAGGAGGAGTGTGAGTGATTCCAAGTGAAAATGGGTCTGCATGAAGATTTATGATGTCACCATGTCTCTCTAATCAGTTCATGGATGGTGATGGTGAGGTATATGTCAGGGTGGTTTTGGAGTGAATGATGGTTCTCTGTGTTTAGGTGTGGGGGAAAGGGATGTGCATTATTTGCTGTTTACAAATGACATGAATCTGTTGGCAGCCTCCAAAGAGAAAACCCAGAAGCTGGTGACATAGTTTGGGAGGATGTATGAAAGGAGAAAATTGAAAGTGAATGTGAATGAAAGTAAGGTGATGAGATGTGATACTTCAAGTGAGACAGGTTGGATTATATATAAGTTTCAGTTGTAAGGACCTGGAAGAAATGGATTGCTTTATATACTAGGGAGTGGTTGTGGTAGCAGATAGAACAATGAGAGCTGAAGTGAGTCGCAGGGAGGGAGATCACCATGAACAGATTAAACAGTCATGGTGACATCACACATCCCTGGCGTGGACCCACCTTCATGTGGAATAGCTCACCCTCTTCTCTTACCCACTTGCACATTTGCTTTTGATAGCTTTTCAACCATATGTTTGTAGCACCATCCAGAAAGCATCTCTGTCAACCCTATCATATGCTTTCTCCAGATCCATAAATGTCACATACAGCTCTTTCTGTTTCTTAAAGTATTTCTCACACACTATTCAAAGCAAGCACATTATCCACAAATCCTTTACCACTCGTGAAACCATGTTGCTCCTCCCCAATCTCATGCTATGCCTATGCCATCACTCATTCTTATGACTTACCAGGTACAATTAAACTTTACATCTGCAATTCAAGCACTCACACTCACTATACATACATTCTACCATTCCTCAGGCTTTTCACCATGACCCATATACACACTGAAAATCCTAAGTAACCAATCAACAACACAGTCTCCCTATTTCTTAAGAAAGTCAACTGCAGTACCATCCACTGCAGCTGCCTTACTACATTTCATCATATGCAAGGCTGTCATTCTGTCCTCTTAAAACCAAACCACTTGTTGTAACTCTCATTTTGCAAACCTTTCCGACCCAGACACCCTACATCTGCCACCCTGTCATCAAACACATTCAACAAATCTTTGAGGCTTTCACTGCATCTCATCTTCACCTCATTACATCCCCCTTTAACTGATGTTCCTGTTTGTTCTCTTGTTTTCCTAACACTATTAACCTCCTTCCAAAACATTTTATTCTTGAAGTTTGCTGGTACTCTCTCACCCAAATTCTCATTTGCCCTCTTTTTCAGCCCCTGCACTATCCTCTTGACCTCCCGCCACTTTCTCTTGCTATCTATCTATATCTCTGATGCCTGTTCCAATTGGAACTCCTTTAAAGGGATGGCCATGGCAACAGAGTCTCTGTAACTAAAGAACTAGTGCCACTTCTTAGCCTTTAGTGCTTCACCCATAACAGACCACTGGCAGAGGGCAAGTCTAGCACAGTGTTTGCACATCTCCCAATCATTTTTCATTATTACATCTCAAATATATACTAACCTTTAACTGAGCTTTTGTTTAAACTCAGAGAAATTATGTGTATATATATATAACAGAATAAGAAAGTTGTCACATATGCATGGAATACGTGTTACAAAAAACATGAAAAGAAAGAAGATTTCATCATTTCATATTGCAAAAATATATCAGTACTGTAAATGCCGCTACCATATATGCATGATTTCAATAATCATCAATACTGGAGGCTAATGTTTTCACTAAAATTCACTTTTCTCTCTTGTATAAGCTTGTTGAGAATACAAACATTGGAAAATACATGCTGTGTTTATGTATCAATTCTAACCTCTGGATATATGCACTTTGAAAATCTTTTGTAGCTCAATAATTTGCTGCAAGAGCTATCTAAGATTTATCAACATTAACCTGTATCCTACATTCAAAATGATTGATAGCAATAATTTTGTTATTGATTTTTTGACACTGGATAATGGTGTAACTGAGAATATCTGTCTGGAAGCTATATATCACAAGACTATTTCTGGTCAGTATGTTTGAATTTTGTTGTTATTCATGGTGTAAACAGTCATACTCTGATAAAAGACATCACCTAACTGAACTGCAAAATAGAGTACGTATTCATGTTTTAATTCTGGGACTCATCATGACCAATGAAGTAAGGTAAGGGAAGTTCTAGCATTATGGCATTCTCTATTTGTAATTCACTGTGAATGTTCCATCAGATGTTAACCTCAGAGTAAATGTGCTTGTGCATATAATTATTTAATATTCATTAATTTGAGCTAATAAGATGTTAAAAACTCAAAGTGAGAGAACAAAGAGGTTATTTTGTTTGATAGGTATCTGCTATATCACATGTTGACGTTTTAGGCATATGTCTCTGCCCTTTGTACACCATCCACATAGAGAAAAAATCTAATAATTCAACATTTTTTTTATTATAAGTAATTGGCACTTGTTTCATTCTTTAAACTGCCAAACGAATATACAAGATCTCTACAGAATTTTCTAAATGCTTTTATTTTCATCTCAGTCCTTGGAGGTCTATAGAGATCTATGATGAACAAGTATTTGGGGAAGAATTAGAGGCATCTTACTCTGATTGCAGGAAATTGTTTGTTGAACATAGGTAGATGATTTTGTTTAATGAATAACCCACCAAACTGATTTGTAATGACTTGTTTTCTTTGGTATTTTTTGTTTTAGATTTCCTTCTTCTGTATTGGCTTTCTGACCATGCTTTTAACTGCTGCCAAGACAATGCCCTACTTCATTGTGATTGCTCTGGGCATGGGGCTGTTTGATGGATGCTTCATCTCTCTCTTGGGACCAATTGCATTTGATATTGTTGGATCTTCAGGAGCTTCTCAAGCAATTGGCTGTCTCCTAGCCATGTGTTCCATCCCACTGACTTGTGGTCCAGCTATTGCAGGTTAATATCTTGTACTGTTGCATTTGTATATAGATTATTAAACTGTGTATAAGAAAACATATGAAGTCCATAGCAAAGTGTGATTAATTACAGAACTGCTTTTTCATATTACTTGGTGTGATTTAATTCAGCTAAGTTGCATTGACTTTTTGTGATATTGTTGAAATGATAATGATGTACTTACTTGATTATGTGATTGCCTGAGAATTTTTCACTTATATAAAGATTACATTAATTAACAGTTATATAATCCTAGGATCCATTTTCCAGAGTTTCTGCAGCTTCAGGGCTGTGCTACAATCATTAACAAGGAAATGATGGACTCTTTTGGAGTGAGAAGGTCCTTGATTTTTTTTCCATAGATAGTGATAAAAGTTCTCAAGAGGTGACATTTCTCGCTCTGTGTAAACACATGCATGCGGAGTTAAGTTACACCCAGAGATTACATATACATATTATTATACAACCCCAGGGATGTTACGAGACTATCCCTGCTTGGGTTTACACTGTGGGTTAAAAGTCACCTTTGGTGAGATAGTATCATTGTCAGTGGTCAAAAGGAGTCATTTTTGTCCTTGCTACTGAGTACAGTGCAGCCTTAGGCTGCAGGAGCCCCTGGAAAATTCACTGCATCCCGTGCATGCCTTTCACCCTCCTGCATGTTCAGGCCCCGATTGCTGAAAATCTTTTCCACTCCATCCTTCCATCTCCAATTTGGTCTCCTTATTCTCCTTGTTCCCTCCACTTCTGACACATATATCCTCTTTGTCGACCTTTCCTCACTCATTCGCTCCATATGTCCAAACCATTTCAGCACACCCTCTTTTGCTCTCTCAACCACACTCTTCTTATGGCCAGACATCTCTCTTACCCTTTCATTACTTACTCCATCAAACCACCTCATACCTCATATTGTCCTCAAATGTTTCATTTCCCTACACATCCACACTTCTCTGCACAGCCTTATCGATAGCCCATGCCTTGCATCCATGTAATATTGTTGGGACTACTATTCTTTCAAACACGCCCATATTTGTCCTCCCAGATAATGTTTTCTCTTTCCACACATTCTTCAACACTCAGAACCTTCACCCCCTCTCCCAACCTACGACTCACTTCCACTTTCATGACTCCATTGGCTGCCTTTTTCACACACAGATATTTAGAACACATAACTTCCTCCAGTTTTTCTCCATTTAAATTCACCCCCCAATTAACCTGTCCCACAACCCAGTTGAACCTCTTAACCCTTCTTTTATTCACATTTACTCTCAACTTTCTCTTTTCACACACTCCTCCAAACTCACATCAGCTTCTGCAGTGTCTCACTCAAATCTGTCACCAGTGCTGTATCATCAGCAAACAACAACTGACTCACTTCCCAGGCCCTCTCATCCCCCACAGACTGCATACTTACCCCTCTCCCCAAGGCTGTTGCATTTACCTTCCTCACCACCCCATCCGTAAACAAATTAAACTATCATGGTGACATCACACACCCCTGCCACAGACCAACCTTTACTTGGAATCATTTACTCTCTTCTCCTCTAACTTGCACACAAGCCTTACGCCTTCGATAAAAACTTTTCACTGTTTCTGGCAACTTTACTCCAACACTTTATATTCTTAAGACCTTCCACAAAGTATCTCTGTCAACGCTATCATATGTTTTCTTGAGATCCATAAATGCCACATACATATCCATCTGTTTTTCTAAGTATTTCTTATACACATTCTTTAAAGCAAACACCTGATTCACACATCATATTAGATTGCTGTTTTCCTTGTTGGCTAAGTAGCACCAGGAAGAGATGAAGAAAGGTTACATTCACTCACATTCTCTCGCAGTTATGTGCATTGCACTGAAACTTCAGCCCCCTGTCCACAACCAAGCCCCACAGACCTTTCCATGATTTCCCACTGCCATTTTTCATACCCTACTTCAGTCCACTGACAGCACGTTGATCCCAGTATACCACATCATTCCAATTCTCTCTATATCAAGCATGCCTTTCACCTTTGCATGTTCAGACCCAGATCACTCAAAAACCTTTTTTGCTCCATCCTTTCATCTCCAATTTAGTCTCCCCATTCTCCTTGTCCTCTCCATTTCATGCTCAAATACACTTTATTTTAATACATGTTTGCTGTTTCATGGTTAGAAAGGTTGAACCAAGAACCAATGAAGAACAACCTTATTTGCTCACATTCACTCTTTAGCTGTCAGGTATAATGGACTGAAATCAGAGATTGCCTATTCACAACCAAACCCCATAGACCTTTATGTGGTTTCCCCTGACTGCTTTATAAACCTTGGTTCAACCCATTGACAAGACTTTCCCTGTATATCACATTGCTCCAAATTGCCCTATCCTATGCATGCCTCATACCCTCATGCATGCTCAGACCCCTGATCTCTTGAAGAATCTTTCAGTCCATCCTTCTACCTCTTCCATGGCTTCCCCCTTCTCCTTGTTCCCTCCACTTTGGACATGTACACCTTCTTAGTCAGCCTATCCTCATTCAGCCTCTCCATGCAATACGTCTGAACCATTTCAGCACACTTTCTTCAGCTCTCATACATATTCTTACTACCACACCTCTTTCTTGCCCTTTCATTTCTTTTTTGATCACCACCACATACTGTCCTCATACACTTGATTTCCAGCATGACCACCCTCTTCTGTTCTTTTCCATTTAGGGCCCAAGACTCCTTTCCCACTCGAAGATTCCCTTCAGCTCCCATAGTTTCAGCTGCTGCAGTGTTCCCTTCCAGTTGTTTAAAGCATTCCCTATGTTCAAGGTTCTCCCCATTCAAGTTCATACTCAGACCAATCTGTCTCTCACTCCCCAGATAAATCTCATTATTATAGTTTTATTCATATCAATTCTTAGCTTCCTCCTTTTGCACACTCTCCCAGAATTATATGCTAGCTTCTGTAATTACTCTCTTAAGTTTGTCACATGTGCCTGGTTATCTGTCATTGGCATCTGATTGACCTTGGAGGTGAGCGGGGGATGAATACCTTAGACCTACTCCTTTCTCCAGGACTTCTGCATATACCTCCCACACCATCCTATCCATAAGTGGATTAAACAGCCATGGTGACATCACACACCCTTGGCTCAGACCCACCTTCACTTGAAACCACACACTCTCCTCCCATCCTAACTACATACACAGGTCTTACTCTCCTGATAAAAATTCCTCACAGCATCTAAGAGCTTTCCTCCCACACCATGTATTATTGATATTATTATTTTCTTTCTTTTTCTTTGATGCTTGTTCGTCATATCTGCTGTGAGTGAGGTAGCATCCTGATCAGATGACTGATCTTTAGACCTACTCCTTTCTTCAGGGCTCTTGCATATGCTTCTCTCACCATCCTGTACATAAGCAGATAAACACCCATGGTGACATCACACACCCTTGATTCAGACCCACCTTCACTTAGAACTACTCACCCTACTGCCATCCTGATATATTCACACATCTTACTCTTTCACTGCAATTAGTACCTTTCCCACACCCCATATATCATTATTATTATTAACATTATTATTATTATTATTATTAACATTATTATTATTTATTTATTTTATTATTTTATTATACTTGATCGCTGTTTCCCGCGTCAGCGAGGTAGCGCCAGGAAACAGACGAAGAAAAATACCCCAT
>JAYMFT010057263.1:0-15042 GCA_038088735.1 Panulirus argus | reverse complement strand
AAGTATAATAATATATATATATATATATATATATATATATATATATATATCATACTTGATTACCTTTTTTTCTATGTAACGAGAAAGGTTGTAACAGGGAGAAACAAAGAATGGCTCATTTGCTCCCATATACTCTTTAGATGTCCTACATTATATGCCAGATGCAGTCACCCCATACACAGGCACTCCCTAAAGTCCTTTCCTTGGTTTCCCCTTACCACTTCACATTCCCAGGTTCAACCCACTGACAACATTTTGCCCCCTCTCTACCACATAACTCTAATTATCTCAATCCCATTCACTCCTCGCACCCTCCTGCATGTTTAGGCCCTTATAAGTCCAAGCATCTTTCACTTAATCAATTCATGACATCTTGGTCTTCTCCTCCTCCTTTTCCCCTCCACATCTGATGCATATCTCATCCTAGACAGTTTCCCCTCACTTATCCTCTCCATAAGTCCAGACAATACCAGTCCTCCCTGCTCCATTCCTCAAACATACTCCACTTTACAATCTTACCTCACTCTCCATCACAATATCATTCCTTTGTTGATCATCTTTCCTTACATCACTAACTTCTCAGGCATTTCATTTTCTATGCATCGACCCTCTTCCATACTTTATGTATTTATAGATAGATTTTATACAAGTACATGAAACCAGTCTTACAGACAATATTCTTTGTTGTTCTTGGACACTACCTGCAAATGGCAATGGATTGAATTTGAAGTCACCTTTGACAAGGCTGTATTGTTGTCTGCAGAGGGAAAGGAGTGTTGTGTCATGGAGGACCTTCCTACCCTAAAGAAGCCCACCTTACCTTGTTCCTGCCTGGAGTGCAGCTTCAAAGCTACAGGAGACCCATAAAATGGGTCCTGGTGTTGCATAATTTACTATATACACATAAATGATTTTGTTTGATAGATAAAGTGATTTGAAGATAAAGTGATTTGAATCAATGTTATTTAATACTTACTTTTGGAAGTAAAAACACATCATTAGATTGCAGAAATTTGTTACACATTATTAGATGGGCAAAAGTTTTTCAGAGGACTCTTAAGCTTTTCTTCACCTTGCCTGTAGGTGCCATTTACGTTAACCCTGCGGCTGTGGGACATCTTCCTGCTGGAAGGGGAACGCCTCCTGGTTGCTTTTGCCTACACTATCCTCAAACTTCATCGTCGGCAGATAGCCCGCCTAGATATGGACCAAATTTTAGATTACCTGCAGAAAAAGTTAGTAGGTTAAAGTGCATATATTTGCAAATGTGTATATCCTTATCTTTTTTTTTTCTTTCTTTTTTCAAGTGATGTTTTCGTGGTAGTTATCTGATCCACTTAGATACTTCAATTCTGTAAGTTATTCTTATCCAACTTTGTGTGTAGTTTATTACTTTTATCCCAGTTTATCATTGCCATGTAGAATATCCTACCCCTGGACTAAGCACTAGGATGATGTTCCATTGTATGATTTTTTTTCCAAAGGAGAATGCTTTTATTGATCCATCCCTTTTGTGTATATATCTTTACACAGTCTCTGTAATGAAGATTTTCTTAGTTAACTTATACTTCTTTTCCTTTCTTTAACCCCTCGTAGACTGCTTTATTGTTTTTGTCATTTGCATTAGACTGAGATTTTGGGAATTTTCAAATTGAATTTTTTTTTTTCCATAGAACTGAAGGAAAAGTAAAAGCTTAGAAAAACACATTTAAACATTTCACACTCACACATCATCCGAATATGAGTTTTCAAAGGCACCAGAAGTCAATGTGATCTTGCCAACATTAGCTTAGGAAAGCGAAAAAGTGTGGTGAACAGATGCCAGATAACACCATGCAGTTGCCAAGTAAGTTTTTGCTTGAGGTTACAATAGACATTTCTTTAAAGAGAAAATTTATGTTGCTTATACGATGTATTAGTCATCATTCTTGCACTGATGTGAATTTTCACGTAATATGTTGTCCTTGCTGTAACTTTATAGCTAATATTTATTTTCATTCTTCTTTTACCAAGGTTTACTGTATTGTAACATTTTCATCAGTTAAGTAAATTCATTTTGTCTTTGTTAATAATTACAGTGATGTATTCTCTACAAAATTGTATAATTTCGGAATCCATATGCTTATAAGTATACCAATTTTCTTTACACTCTCTGGTATTTTGTTAGATTCATCAATCAACAAGTTTGTAAGTGGGTGGAAAAGAAATCTTGAACCTCCATATCAGATCAGGAAAAACAGGTCTTACTTTGAAAGGTGTATTTTCTCCATTGCCAGTTTTATGGTCTACAAACAGCAGTATTCTCAGACAAAGAAGGTAGCAGTCTCACAACATAATTTTCGTATAGATTTCCATATGAATAAGAGAGTCTGTGCTCCAGTAATTATTTTAACCACCTATATATGCAAGTGGCAAAAGCTTAGATAATGCAAGAAACAGATACAATTCAGTAACACTTGCATTTTTCCATTTATTCCTTGAAGAGATTCTTACAAGCTCCACATCTCTCATGATCTTAGATTGGTACTATTAGTTTCATTTGAAAGTACATCCATTAGTTAATGAGGAAAAATTGAAATAGTCATTGGCACTATAAATCTTCATAATTGAACATGCAACTCCGACTCTTGTTGTGTCTTCAAAATCCAGTAAATTAGGAACATAATGTGAATGAATGAGACCTTTTCTTTATGTGTTCCAGGCACTGCCTTGTTGTTGTGGGAAACAACAAACAAGTTTAAAAATAGTTCATTGTGAACTTATTTCCTCTGCATGTCACTTCATTCACCCACATGCACATGGCAAGGTGCTGTTTCCTCAACCTCACTATTGTCGTTAGACTCATTATATATCTCCTAAGGTTTAGAGCCATTATCATTTACATTACATCAGTTTGTAGATCCTCTTCATCATTGTTAAAGTCAAGTTCTATATCAAATTTGACATATTCCATTACTGGCATTGTGTGGTTCTGTGATTCCTCAAGGTTATGGAATGTTTGTTAACACTAGCTGCTCTGCCCTAGAGCGTTTATTTAAGATACTAACAATGTGTGGCAACTTTTCATGCCCCTTACCACATTTATCCATTTAAAACTCAGGCACAAAATACAGGCTTTAGGTATACTTTATAGTCTCTCAGTCCCTAGTATATAAATATGTTTTTTAGTCTACAAAGGGTTAAATATTTTACCCACTTAGTCCAAACTATGTTTCATAATATGTGTTGCTTACCTAATCTCATTTATTACTAATCATATCCTTTCTTGCTCTTTCCCACTTCCTTAGATTGACATAAAGATAGATGAATTATGTAAAGTGGTGAACGAACATGAAGCTGCTGTTGTTTATTACATATATTTGTGTTTAAAGTCAGTACACAAGTACAGCCACATTCACTTTTAACCGGGACAGTCAGTGTCATCAGTCTTCTCTTTCCATGAGGTGTGAACCCAGGGAGTTTCAACTCATTATTCTGAAATTCTCATTAGTGACCTGAGGTGGGGGAGCAGATGACTTGGGCTGGCATTTGAGGGTGTAACGAGGTAGTAAGGGAAGGAGGGAAGAGTGGTGAGAGAGGAGTACGCTGATTGGAGACACGTACATGCAACACAATATTTTATGAAGCAGATGTAGAAATAAGTAGGACTAAGCAAAAATGCTGAGAGTGATGTTACTCACACGTTAGGGTGTTATTTGCTGCTTTTGCAAGTCCTTCCCTCAGCCCAAATAAGCAAATTCATCAACTCAAGGATAACCTATATACCTGCTGGGTTTGTCATAAGGGGTTAGCTTGTACGACCTGTGTAGTAAGTCAAAGACACATTCGAATAGTTATTGTACTCAACCATTTTTCTCTCAGTGTAATTACCCAGGAAGCTGTCAAGCATTTTTAAGTATAATGAATATGAGAAAGGAATATCATTTTGGAGCACATCAGCTGTTGTATGTAATGTTTCACAGGTTATAGACTGTAACAAAAATACTGTTAATGTTATAGGGTGGCAATGTGCATAGTAAGGTATTGTGATGTTAGGAGAAGGGGTGGGACCAGCACCACACAGGTGTACCAGTATGTTGTAGTGAGTAAGCAATCTTTATTATGGGAATGAAGATACTATATTGTGAGGATAGTTTGGTTTGGATAAAGTAATAACAGGTTGTTGCATCATGTCTGTTGTTTTTCATAGAAATATAAATTGTGGTCCATTTTAAAAGCTTTTGGTAATAACCTCAAGCATGAAAAAGTTTGCTTCTTCATGTTAAGAAGTGTGATTTATAAAAGCTCATGTGATAATTTTAATGATATGCTGGATTTGATAAGGGATTAGTCATTAGCATCTTGTAAGACAAATTTAATAACTATTACAATGGTCATGAATAACAAAATGTTGGCTGGTGGCCAGATAATGGATATTCTGTCTTTTGTCAATCTATATCTGTCTGTAGATAGGTAGATGACACACTGTGTCATTTTCCCATTTATCATTTGTATTGTTAGTAGGTTGAACATGATAGCATTCGGTATATTCAGTAAGTTATTTCAAAGTTCATCTCTAAGGTAAAATAATGTAAAGAGTTCCCTCTATTTTTATCAACTAATGCCATGCTATTTTTATGAATGAATCACTCATGTTGACTGTGAACTAATATATGATCGATCCTGCAGTGAAGACCACCACAGAGTCTCACCACCACCACACTCAATGCCATACTCCATGGAAAAGCCTACCATTGGCCTCATTTTTCCTGATGTCTTATATCGTGCTTAGCTTCTTACTTATTGAAGCCCCATCACATGTTTAACATTACAGGAAACCAGTGAAGTTTGTGTAATGAGTAAAACTTCCTTGAGAAATGTATAGCTACTTATGAGCATTCATTCATAGTGGGTGCAGTCATAAACAGTAAGATTTTTAACTTAAAACTTTAGGAAATTATTATTCTATGGTGTTGCATGTATTATATATTAAATAAGTATCCTTTTATGTATTCGATAATTACGTGTTACAGTAAGTCGTCAATAGGACCAGCCTGTGAAAAGAAATTTCATAAAATACAGCATTCCATTCATTGCATTTGAACAATTAAGCCACAGTGCAGAAAATTGGATTGGTGTGTTTGGTAGCGAATAGGAAGAAACCAATGAAATGCTATTAGAAATAGCATCCTGCATGGAGGTTACTAACCTCATCACTAATGCTATCCTAATTGAAATTCTTTGGAAACATCTTCATTCCATTGTTTCATGCTAAGAATAGGAGACAGGTCCAACACATCATGTTTCACTTTTCTCTACCTTCACATAATGCTTGAGAAGAGAGAAAGTGAACCAACCTTACAGCATAGGACAAGCAGGTCAAATTTTGAAGTTGGACCAGTTTCAGTTCAACTCTCTCCACTAAGGATGCAGAGCTAGAACCACCCCAGACGTGAGAGCAGTACTCCATACTAGGACAGATTCATCCTTTATATGAACGGAACAACTGTTCAGAAGAAAATGAATTTCATCATCTAAACTGGACTCCCAGTTTCTTAGAGACAAATAAAGCTATTTCCATAATATGGATGTTATGGTAATAGAGTGGATGTTATGGTAATACTAAGTATGTTCTTTGAGTCAAGAGGTGGGACTTAAAGGACTTTCAAAAGAGAGAGGAAAGTTGTGATGAATTTTCAATAGAAAGATGGGTCGAAATTGGGTCATGGAGGCAGTAAACATAGCCAGATTTTATGTACTCCACTGAGATATCATGCCCTAGTCTGAGTTTATTAAGGAATTTTTGTCGAGATGAGATGCAGATTGATTGAGAAGATGGAGCAGAAATGAAGGATGTGGAGGAATTATTTGCAGAAAAAGATCACTGATAGAAAGGAGAAAATACTTAGGAGGCAAGACAGAACTTGAGCGACACTGCTGTTGATAGAGAAATAGGGAGAGGCTGATCTATCAACAGTGATGACATAGATCAACCAGAGAGGAAGCTAGATATGAGGGAGTGAAGAGAGGGAGGGGAAATTAAATAGGGGACATTTGAGATGAGACCCCAATGCTGCATCCTCTCAAAAGCTTTGGATATATCAAGGCAAAAGGCAGCTACATAGGATTCTTCAAAATCTTTCAGGAATGATGACCAGACATTAGTAAGAAAGAAAAGAATATCACCAATGGATCTCACCATATAGAATCCTTACTGATGATCAAAGAGAAGGCTGTGAGATTCAGTATGTCTAAAGACATGGAAGTTGATGAGTGATTCAAAGATTTTGGAAATGGTAGATGTCTAAGCAACAGGATGATAGTAGAGGGGTTACAATGGTCACTCTTCTTAGGGATGGGATGTACCAATGCATGCTTCCAGGAAGAAAAAAGTTCTGGTTTTTAAACAGAAATGGATCAGACAAGCAAGCACAGGTGCAAGTTCAGAGGCGCACTCTTTTAGTACTTGGGGATGAATGCCATCAGGACCGTAAGCCTTACTTGTATCAAGAGACAAAAGCTCTTTTCAGACAGATCAAAAAGAGATTACAGGAAGGGGCATAGGATTAGTAAAAGGTGCATCAGGATTGAAGGAATTTTAGAGTCATCCACGGTCGAGTTAGAGGAGAAATTGTAACCAAGGAGAGTTGCTTCGTCTACAGGTGAGACAGCTATAGTACTCTCAAAATGGAAAACTGAAGGAAAGACAGAGTGACAGAAGTTGTTAGCAATGCCCTTAGCTAAAGACCAGGAAGACCTATCGTTGGGTTACAAGATGTTATCGCACTTCCTTCGAATAAAGAAAACGCTTTAAATAACATTCTTGCACTGATTATGGATAGTGTCAAATGCTGAATGGGAGTCAGAGGAAGGAGAGTTTTTCCAAGCCCAGTTTGCCTGATCTCTAAAGCAAAAGAGCTTTGAGACATGCAGCAGCAAAGTTATTGACATTGTATAAGAGGGGAGGAACAAGTATAGCAGTATAAGAAAAGAGAAACAAAGAAGCTTTGAAAGGAATATTGAGGACAAGGCTGCTGAAAATCTAAAACTATTCCATAGATATATGAGGAGCAGCTAATCAGGATAAGGGATTTAGGGGAGATATTGTGCAGGATGATGTAAGGATATCTGAGAAACTGAATAGCAAGTTAAAAAGTGTTTTCACAATACAATGTGGAGGAGTTTTTGGAAATTGTTGAGATATCTAGAAAAGATATTAACAAAATATTAAAAGGACTTGATTCATACAAGGCTCATGGTCCTAATAAAGTTCCATTGTATGTGCTAAAGAGATGTCAGGTACGCTTGCTATACCACTTGAATTACAGTTCAAGATGTCACTGGAGAGAGACGTAGTGCCAAGGGAATGGAAAAGGGTAAATATCATACCTATATATAAGAAAGGAGACTTGGAACAGGCAGCGAACTACAGATTAGTCTCACTAACGAGTGTGGTGTGTAAGGTTCTGGAAAAGATTATCAGATAGCAAGTGGATGACTCTCACATGTGGTTATATTTTTTCATAGATGTTACATTCATTATGTAAACTTTACTGGTTTCCTGTAGTGTTGAGCATACTATGAGGCTTCAATAAGCAGGAGGTATAGCATGATATAAGACATCAAGAAAAATTGTGCGTGGCTTGAGTGCAGTGAGAGCAAGGTTCTGTGGTAGTCGTTGTCAATGTGGGACTAGTTGCATATTAGCTTGGAGTCATCATAAGTGATTCATACATTTGTTGAGATTGGCATTAGTTGATAAGATTACGAGTATCTCTTTATATTACATACTTGGCCTTGAAGATGAGCTGCGAAAAACTTACTGAATAAACCTAATGCCATAATACTCAGTTACAAACAATATAAATCATACATGGGGTAATGACACAGTATTCATTATCTGGCCAGCTGACACTTAATTATCCATACATATTTTATCTCTCTCTCTCTCTCTCTCTCTCTCTCTCTCCCTCTCCAGACATGGACAAAAGTCCACATTGAGGCCAGGTCTTGATTGAAATATAGAGAATTATGAAATAGAAAAAGAATAGACTAGGGAAAGGACTAGAAATTTTTTGAAAAAAGTGAAAGACCTGTCTTTTGAAATGTGCAAGGTCATAGTTATTGGGAGAGACATGGGGAGGTAGAGAGTTCCAAAGCTTCAACGTGTAGGGAAAAAAGCAGGTATCAAAACGGCCTACTCTTGAGTTACTGATGGCTACACAGTAATCATGTGATGCAGAAGCTTCCCAAGTATTGTGTGGTCTAACTAGTGGTGGGGGCACACAAGTAGCCAACTCTCAGGAGCAAAAACCAAAGTAATACCTATAGAAGAGGGAAAATGAACCAACCTTGCAGTATAGGGCAAGGGGGTCAAGTTTGGAACTCAGCCTGGGACAGTTTATAAGTTAGACCGCTTTCGACTCAAATCTGGCAAAACAGAACACCCAGTTTCTTACAGGCAGACTTAGCTATTCCCATAATGTATGGTTTCCAAGAAAGAGTGGATGTTACAGTAATACCAAGTATGTTCATCGAGTCAAAAGGTGGAATTACAGAACTGTCAAAGGAGAGATGAGAGTTGTAAGGAGTTTTCGATAGTGAGAAGGGTAGAAATTGGGTCTTGGAGGCATTAAACTTAACAAGATTTTGTGTACCCCACAGAGATATCCTGTTCAAGTCTGAGTTTATTGTGGAAGCTGTGTCAAGGCGAGATGCAGATCAAGTGAGAGAAGAGGGAGCAGAATTGAAGGATGTGGATGAATGCAGCGTTGAGTTGTCAGCATATGAGTGCATTGGATTATCTGTGGAGGAGAGAAACTTGTTAAAAAATAGGAGAAAAAGTTTAGGGGACAGGACAAACCCTTGAGGGGCACTGCTGTTGATGGAGAAAAGCAGGAAGGCTGATCCATCAACAACCATAGAAATAGATTGGCCAGAGAGGAAACTAGATATGAAGGAGTGAAGTGAGGGAGGGAAGCCAAAAGAGGGGAGCTTTGAGATGAGACCCTGATGCCACACCCTGTCAGAAGCCTGAGATATGTCAAGGGCAACTATATATTACTCCCCAAAATCTTTCAGGGATGATAATTAGTAAGATAGAAAAGAATCTCACCAGAGGATCTTGCCTTACGGAAGCCATACTGGTTTTCAGAGAGAAGAATGATTTTCAAGGTGTTTTAGAATATGGGTATTGAGAAGAGATTCAAAGACTTTGGAAATGGTTGATGTCAGTGCAACAGGAATATAGGTTTAGGGGTCAGAACAGTCACCCTTCTTAGAGATGGGATGTATCAAAGCATGTTGCCGAGGAGAAGGAAAGGTTTTGGTTTTTAAACAGAAACAGAACGGATGAGTAAGTTCAGATGCAAGTTCAGAGGCACATTTTTTCAGTACTCGGGGATGGATGCCATCAGGACCACATGCCTTTGCTTGTGTCCAGAGAAGGAAGCGCTTTTCGGACAGTCCGAAAAGAGATTACAGGAAGAGTCATAGGATTAGTAAGAGTAGCATCAGGGGGTGAGGGAATGTTAGAGTCATGCAGTGTGGAGTTAGAGGAGAAATGGGAAGCAAAGAGAGTTGCTTTGTCAACAGGAGAGACAGCTATAGTACCGTCAGGATGGAAAAGTGAGGGAAAAGGTAGAGCAACAGAAGTTGTTAGAAATGCCCTCAGCTAAAGACCAGCAAGACCTATCCATGGGTGACAAGGAGAGGTTATCTCACTTCCTTTGAATAAAGGAACGCTTCTCCTCATGGATAATGCGCTTGCAGTGATTATGGGCAGTGATAAAAGCTGAATGGGAGCCAAAGGTAGGAGAGTTTTTCCACACCCAATATGCCTTATCCCTTGCCTGAATGGCCTCAGAACAGGAACGGTTGAACCATAGATTGGATCAAGATGTAGTCTAGGAGGAAGAGGGGATAAATGCTTCCATTCCAATAAGAACAACCTGTGTTATGCGTTTGGCGGAGACAGAAGCGTCACTACATAAAAGACAGTAGTTAAACCCAGCATATCATCAGAAATATCAGATGTGTTTGCATAAATCATGTTTAATAACATGCAGCAGCAAACTTTTTCATGCTTACGTTATTGCCAATTGTTACCAAGGACCAAGGTTTTCATCTCTGTACATGAAAGAGCAGACAGGATACAATAACTTTTTATTAATTTATTCAAAACAAACCACCATCATAATACAGTATCTACATTCCCATAATGAATATTGCTTACTCACTACAAGTCAGTGCATGTGCTTGTGCAGTACTGACCCCACCCGTTTTTCTGACAGCACAACCTATTACTATGTACACCACCACCCTATGGTATTAACCATACTTAGTTACAGGCTGCAAACTGTTAGACATTACATGGAACAGTTGATGTGCTTCAAAATGTAACTCCTTTCTCATGTTCATTATACTTAGAAATGTTTGACAGCTTTCTGGGTTATTATATTTAGATTTGGACAAACACCTGAAGTGTACTTGTACTTTTAGTTTTGACAATTTTAGAGCCTCGCTGCCTCTAGGGACACTGTGCTGGAGTTTCCCTCTGCCAGTGACCTGTTAAGGGTGAGGCATGAAAGGATAAAAGCGGCACTAGAGCCTACCAGTTATGCTGAGGGATAAAAGGAACATCTGATTGAGGGTGATGGCACTGAATGTAAATGGGATGACTGATAAGAGTAAAAGGAGGGAGATTATGGAGAGATTTTAAAAGTTGTGCGTAGATGTGCTAGTGATTGGGGAAACCCTTATCCTCGGGCAGGGTGTAGAGTGAAAGTGGAAATGATGAATGCAAGTTATGGGAGGGCATGGAAGGAGGTATGGTATGAATAGGAATGAATGAAAATTATGGGGGAGAGGAAAAGAAGGATGTGTAATTCTTCTGTCACCAAGAGTATGGGAAGGTGTTACAGAGCATAGATGATATGGATCAAGAATAGCGTGGGTGAAAGGAAAGATTGGGATTGCGAAATATGCTTGGGTATGTGTATATATGCCTGTGAATATGAAGACAGTACGAGGTGAAAATGAAATGAAGCTATTCTAGAGGAAAGTGAATGACTTTATCAACAGTTTTGAGGATGAGAGAAATGTAGTCATATTGGATGATATGAATGCGATGGTGGGGTGTGATGAAATTGGTGAGATAGTTGGTATACGGAAAGTGCCTGGAGTAAATAAGAATGGAAGCTATCGTGTGGATGTTTGTGCTGAGAGGGCTTTATTCTTTGCAAACACCTTTTTTCAGCACAAGATGATTGACAGGTATACATGAATGAGGAATGATGGAAGATAAGAGCAAAAGGCTTTGATTGACTTTGTGGCAGTGGATGAAAGATTGAGAAAGGCCATGCTGGATGCTAGAGATGTGAGAGGACTCTTTAGAGACTGATCATTTTGTAGTTCTTGTGGGGATGAGGATCAGGGAGAAGTGGAGGTATGGTGTAAGGAAGAATGGAGAGGTAAAAGTGTTGGCAAGTGAGAGGGTGAATCAGGAAAGATACAAGGAGGAGTATGAAAGAAAGATAATTGAAAGCTTAGATTGAAGTGTAGTGAATGTAGGAATGCAGTCTTGTGTGAATGAGGTGTTTAAAATGTTTAGAGTGATACTAGTAAAGGTAGTAGAATCAGCAGTTGGATACAAGATAGTAAGATACAGGAATGAATTGGGCAATGCACGGTGAACAGAAAAGATTATAGATGCTGTAGAAGAGAAGAAAAAGGCACATGGTAGATTGCTCAGTAGGCATGTACCAGTGGAAGTTCAGCAGTGGAGGTGAGAAGATTACAAACTGTGTAAGTGGAATATTAAGAGGCTGGTAGAGGAAACCAAAGAAAGAGTAGATGAAGATTTTGGAAGAAAGTTAAGTGAAAAGTTCTGGGATAATAAGAAAATATACTGGAAGGAGGTGAAAAAGGAAAGAGGTGGATATAAGAGTGAAAATGATAAGAAAATATACTGGAAGGAGGTGAAAAAGGAAAGAGGTGGATATAAGAGTGAAAATGTTGATGTGAGAAGTAAGAAAGGTGAATTGCTGAATCAAAAGGAGGAAGTGAAAGGAAGATGGAAAGAGTATTTTGAAGAACATGAATGTGGGAGAAGGGGAGGCATCAGTTGTTACATGCATGGGTATGGAGGAGGGAAGGAAGGGAATACAAGTGCAGGGGTCTATAGCAATGGAGGAGGGAAGGAAGGGAATACAAGTGCAGGGGTCTATAGCAAAGAGGGAGGTAAGAAGGGCAATAATGAGGCTGAAGGTAGAAAAGGCACCTGGTGTGGATGGGATTACGGCTGAAATGCTGAAGTATGGAGGAGAGAGTTTGACAGAGTACATGCATCTTATATGTAATTTAGCATGGAAATAGGTTTTGCCTAGGGATTGGATGAAAGCTATTATTTTTCCATTTTCAAAGGAAAAGATGCTAAGGATGTATGTAGGAATTATAGGGGAATAAGTCTGTTAAGTATACCCAGAAAAGTGTATGCAAGAATATTAATTGACAGAGTGATGGAAGTGACTGAATGCTGAATCAGTGAAGAGCAAGGGGGTTTTAGGAAAGGTAGAGGATGTGTGGATCAGATTTTTATAATAAAGATGACTATGGAAAAGTATTTAGTGAAAGGTAAGAAGTTGTATGTAGCTTTTATGGATCTAGAGAAAGTTTATGACAGAGTCAAGTGGAATGCTTTTTGGGATGTGTTAAGGATATTTGGTATAGGGGGACAACTATTGGATGGTGTAAAAGCCTTTTATAGCAGAACAGATGCATGTGTAAGAGTAGATGGAGAGCTGAGAGAAAGTTTTGGGATACATATAAGTGTGAGGCAGGGCTGTGTGATGTCACCATGGCTTTTTGATATATATATGGATGGAGTGATAAGAGAAATGAAAGCAAAACTAGGGAAAAGGGGTGCAGAGATGGAGTATGGCTGTGAGATATGGTGGCTAGTGACAGAGATAGAGTGTGGCAGTGAGATATGGTGGCTAGTGGCAAGCCTGTTTGCAGACAATACTGTGCTGTATGCAGAGAGTGAAGTTGCAGAAGGTTATAGTAATTTTGTGTGAAAGGAAACATAGTGAAAGTATAGATTTTGTAAAAGCATATAGAGTGAAAGAAGAAAGTGTGCTAAATTGTGCTTTGGATATGGGGGAAAAAGACTGGAAAAAATGAGGGAATTTAAGTATCTGGGAGCTGTCTTGGGTAAGTGTGGTGATATGGAAGGAGAGATAAGGGAGAGAGTAGTACGGGGTAGAATAGCCACTCGGTCCCTTAATAGAATAATGAAGGGTAGAGGTATAAGTATGGAAGTGAAGAGAGGAGTAAGAGACAGCATAGTCCTCCCAGAACTAACCTATGCAGCCAAAACATGGACATGGAATGAGTTACAGAGGTCAAGAATCCAAGCAGTGGAAATGAGCAATGTGAGAGGGGCATATGGTGTGAATAGATGGAATGAAGAAAGAAATGGAAGGGTGTACGAGAGATGTGGTATGGCAAGGAGTGCAAAGGGAGTGAATTGTGGAGTGGTACATTGGGTTAAACATAATACTTTGAGGTAGTTTGGGCTTGTGGAAAGAATGCAAGAGTGGGTAGTTTACAAGGAGAGTGTATGATAGTACAAAGAAAGGGGTTGGTGTGAGTGGAAGACCACCTGTGACATGGGCAAATAAGGTGGAGGAATACCGGAGGGAGAGAAACAGAGGAAGAATGTGTGGAATGGTGTATGCAAGGGAGGCATGTAAGGACAGAGATAAGTGAATACTCTTTTACCCTGGCCACCCCTTGGTGGGAGTTCCTGGAGGGAATGGGCATCAGTGATATAGACAGATAGATTATATTGAGAAAAAAATGGGTAAATACTGTAACTATTCAAATACATCCTTTACTTACTACAAAAATAATAAGAGTTACCACTTATGACAAACCCAACAGATATAAAGGTCACCCTCAAGTTGATAAAATATGCATCTGCAGATGTATGTGTATATGTGCTTGTGTGCTAATTAAAGAGGTGGAGGGAGAGCTGCATTATCATCAAATAACCTCTAGCACAAGCTGCAAATAATGTCCTAATTTGCAATCAACATCACTCAGCATTTTTGCTTAGTCCTACTTATTTCTATAATTGCTTCAATATATATTGTGTTGTATGTAGGTGTCATCTGTCAGCATACTTTTCTCTCACTCCTCTTACTCTTCCTTCCTTACATTGTTACCTTGTCATCCCCTTCACACACCTGCCCCAGTTGTCCTCCGCTACCCCACCTCAGGTCACTAATGAAAGCTTTGAAGTACTGAGTCTGTACTCTGGGTTCATACCTTATGGGAAAAAGAGGACTGACAATGCTGACTATCCCAGTTGGAAGTGGAGGCAGCACCACAGAGATATTCACTGAAACCTTCGTAGATATTTCTGATTGTGTTTAAGTTACATACATTACATTTATCTAAGTAGTCATCTAACATGTGACATTCATGGTTTTAATAATGCTGAAATATAATTTTTTTCTTTCTGTCCTAAGTGCAAATACAATGAAAAGATTATACTGAGGTTATTTATATACATCTCCACTTTCTGTTTGGTTTTCAGCATTACCATATTTGTTTATGTCGGAGGATTTGATTCATGTTATTCATGATTGGATGGCCATGTTTAGAATCATTGCTTCATGAATTCTTTCTCTGTATTTTTTGAGATTCACAGACAAAGCCTAGAAATTGCTTGATATTTTCAGAGATTGACATAAAGCCTAGAAATTGCATATTTTCAGAGATTGACATAAAGCCTAGTCCTAGAAATTGTATGATGTTTTCAGAGATTGTCATTTATGACATAAAGCCTAGTCCTAGAAATTGTATGATATTTTCAGAGATTGACATAGTCCTAGAAATTGTATGATATTTTCAGAGATTGACATAAAGCCTAGTACCTAGAAATTGCATGATATTTTCAGAGATTGACATAAAGCCTAGTGAGATTGTCATTTATGACATAAAGCCTAGTCCTAGAAATTGTATGATATTTTCAGAGATTGACATAGTCCTAGAAAT
>JAYMFT010057252.1:0-15042 GCA_038088735.1 Panulirus argus | reverse complement strand
ACCTCTATAGTTTGAACACTCACCTTTATCCCCTTTGCCTTTGTACAATGGCACTATACATGCATTTCGCCAATCCTTAGGCACTTCACCAAAACTCAAACATATATATATTTATCTATTAGTTAATCCTGGGGTTAGGGGAGAAAGGAGATTTCCCACGTACTTCCTACGTGTCGTAAAAGGCGACTAAAAGGGGAGGGAGTGGGAGGGCTGAAATCCTCCCCTCCTGTTTCTGTTTTTCCAAGAGAAGGAACAGAGAAGGGTGCTAAGTGAGGATTTTCCCTCTTAAGGCTCAGTCCTCTGTTCTTAACGCCAGCTCGCTAACGCGGGAAAAGGCGAATATGCATAAAAAAAAATCTTTTATTTATTATACTTGATCACTGTTTCCCGCATCAGCAAGGTAGCATCAGGAAACAAGAAGAAGAAAGACCCATCCACTCATATATACATACACATACATATACATATCAACATATACACATATTATCCCTGGGGATAAGGGAGAAAGAATACTTCTCACATATTCCCTGCGTGTCGTAAAAGGCAACTAAAAGCGGAGGGAGCGTAGGGCTGGAAATCCTCCCCTCCTGTTTTTACTTTTCCAAAAGAAGGAAGAGAGAAGGGGGTCAAGTGAGGATTTTCCCTATAAGGCTCAGTCCTCTGTTCTTAATGCTACCTCACTAATGCGGGAAATGGCAAGTATGTATGAAAAAAAAATATACATATATACATACAAACAAATACATATATACACATGTACATATTCATACTTGCTCACCTCCATCCATTCCTAATGCCATCCCGCCCCATAGGAAATAACATTGCCATCCCCTCCGTCAACGAGAGAGCGCCAGGAGACAGACGAAAAAGGCCACATTTGCTCACACTCAGTCTCTAGTTGTCATGTGTAATGCACCAAAACCACAACTCCCTACCCACATCCAGGTCCTACAGACCTTTCCATGGTTTACCCCAGACATTTCACATGCCCTGATTCAGTCCACTGGCAGCATGTCGACCCCAGTTTACCACATCGTTCCATTTCACTCTATTCTGTGCAAACCTTTCACCCCCTGCATGTTCAGGCCCCGACCGCTCGAAATCCCTTTCATTCCATCCTTCCACCTCCCTGGGGATAGGGAAAATAGAATACTTACCAAGAAGCAAGATGGATTAATATGTATCTATAAGAACTTGGAGTCTAAAAACATGCAAAAAGAGTCCTATGTACAATAGTACCATTAGTAGACTATACAAAGGAGTTTCTTTTCAATATCAAGGATAATGTCTTACTATTTAAATGACTATATAATAATAAATATACCAAAGACATACCAAGAACCTTCGAGAAAGAGTGCGCATCACATCATTCTGACATTGCCACCATGATGGAAACTCTTTGGTATATGCAGCTACCATCTGTAAGTGAACATCATATAACCAATGGGAAATACAACAAATATAAAATCCATTTCAGTTAAGCACAGGGCCTCAAGTCCATAGAAAACACATACTTTTTTAACAAACATAATTTCACTTTATTTTCACTGCAGCCAAGTCCTGTGTAAGCCACAAATAGTAACTTTTATTATTATATTATCATCATTATACTTGATCACCATTTCTCGCAACAGCGAGGTAGTTGCAAGAAACAGACGATGAAAGATCCAACCATTCATATACACACGTATATACATACATGCACATACATGTACATATAAGTGCATATACATATCAACATATACATATCTACATACACATACATATACATATGTACATATTCATACCTGCTCGCCTCCATCCATTCCCAGCGCACCTTGCCCCACAGGAAACAGCACTGCTACCTCCTGCATCAGCGGGGTAGTGCCTGGAAACACACGAAAAAAAGGCCACATTCGCTCACACTCAGTCTCTAACTGTCGTGTGTAATTCATTGAAACCACAGCTCCCTATCCACATCTAGGCCCCACAGACCTTTATACAGTTTACCCCAGATGTTTCACAAGCCCTGGTTCAGTCCATTGACAGCATGTCGACCCCAGAATACCACACCATTCCATTTTACCGTATTCCTTGCATGCCTTTCACCCTCCTGCATGTTCAGGTCGCAATTGCACAAAATCTTTTTCACTCCCATACTTCCACCTTCAATTTCATCTCCCGCATCTACTTGTTCCCTCCACCTCTGACACATATATCCTCTTTGTCAACCTTTTCTCACTCATTCCTCCATATGTCCAAACAATTTCAACACACCTTCTGCTCTCTCAACCACTCTTTTTTTATTACCACACATCTCTCTTACCCTTTCATTATTTACTCGATCAAACCACCCCACACCACATGTTGTCCTCAAACATTTAGTTTCCAATACATCCATCCTCCTCCACACAACCCTATATATAGCCTATGCCTCTTAACCATATAATATTGCTGGAACTACTATTCCTTCAAACATACCCATTTTTCCTCACTGAGATAACATTCTCTCTTTCTACACAATCTTCATTGCTCCAAGAACCTTTGCTTCCTTCCCTGCCCTATGGGGATAGGGGAGAGAGAATACTTCCCACGTATTCCCCACGTCATAAAAGGCGACTAAAGGGGGTGGGAGTGGGGGTTGGAAACCCTCCCCTTCTTGTATTTCAATTTCAAAAACAGGAAACAGAAGGAGTCAAGAGGGGAGTGCTCATCCTCCTCAAAGGCTCATAGTAACTATCAAAATACAGTAAACTCAATTAAATAGTAGTGATAAACACAGCTTCTAGAAGTTTTCCTCCCAAACCATATATCTGCAATAACTTCCAAATGGCATCTCTGACAAACCCATTACAATTTCTCCTGGTCCATAAATTCCACAAGCAAATCCCTCTCTGTCCCGAGAAATTCTCATTAAAATTTTTCAGAGAAAACACCTAACACCTAATGAACACATTCTCTACCACTGCTCAAGGCACAATTCTTCTACCCAACCTGATGCTCTGCACATGACACCATCCCTTCATTCACTACTCTTTCATACACCTTACAATGTATATTCAATAGACTTATACGTCTGTAATTTGAGAATTCACTTTTGTCTCCCTTGCCTTTATATAATGGCAATATACCACGCATTCTACCAATTTTCAGGCACCTCAACAAAAAACATACATACACTGAACAGTCTGACTAACCAATCAATAACACTCACCACCTTTTATGACAAACTCAACTGTGTTCCCATCCATTCCTTCCACTTTCATTTTATGCCAGGCTTTCGTCATCTTACCTCTTTTCATTAAACAATTCACCATGACGCTCTCAATCTTCAAAGCACTTCATCCCAAACACACTGCATCTATCATTAATTCATCCAATACATAAGAAAGTGTTTCAAAATACTTATTCCATCTCTTTTTACTTTCTTTTTTGCCTGTTACCACTTCCTCACCTTTTTCTCTCAATTGATGCTTCTATTTGTTCTCTTATTCTCCAACAATATAAAAGTGAGGGAAGGACAGACACTTCACACTAACTTCATAGGCCAGAGTGAGGAGGGGGAACAAGAGGTACACCAATTGGTATGAGGAATGTCTTCACTGCTGTCTGACTCCAGGTGATTTTAGGGTGCAATTAAGTGATACTCACAGTAAAAGGTGCTGTTAATGAAGGTGCTATTGGCCAACTGTCATAGAAAAGGTGCTGGAATGATTATTGTTATTCAAAGGTGCTTTGTTATTATCCAGGGTTTACACTAACTGATAACCCCCCCCCCCATATAAATCTTCCAAAATATTTTCTTATCCTCCCTGAAACTTCAAGATACTCCCACCTTATCTCCCATTTGTCCAATTTTTCATCCAAGATGTAGGCACATGAAAAAGGGCAGTGAGTGATGGGATAAGGAAGTTAATTTGCTTGTGAAACAGAAAGGAGCAGTGTATGGACAGTATCTGACAACCACTCCCTCTGGGAACTCCAACAAATGAGGTGGCCATAGTAAAAGAGTCTCCACTTAACCCTGTCCTTAAATGCCTCCCTTGTATACACCAATCCAAGCATTCTTCCCCATCTCTCTTCTTCCATTATTCTTCCACTCTATTTCCCCAAGTCAAAGGTTATCTTCCAAAGCTATGATAAACCAAGTGGCATCACTATGCTATGTTATGACTAGCTGATAGGTGTTATAAGTTATTTAATGTCTAGCATAGACATATTTTCCAGTTTTTGCAAATTCTTAAACATTTTTATGCATGTTCTTCAAGTTTTCTGGAAGGAACATTAATGTAAAGTTTTAGGGTAAGGTTTTGGCTGCATTACCTTACACAGTATTTCATGTGATCCAGATGCTTTATTTTTTTATATCCTAAGCACGAGACTGACTTTAATGCAGTGCAAAAGAACATGATCAAAGAGTTCTTAAAAGTATTTAACCATGAAAGCAATCTTATCAAAATCATATCTAATTCACTAGTGATATAATACATTCTGCACAATGTAAAATGAATAATACAAATATTACAAACCTGAATTCGTTTCTTCCTGTAAGTCATTTTTATATGCTCCGGTAATTTCCTGAATTCCTCTAAGGCCTTAAACAGCTTATTAGGTCCATCTACATCATTATACTTGCCCTTCTTTAAATTTTCCTCATAAAAAAGATGGGGAGCTGAGACAGGAGGAAGACGAGGCATCTCTATAAAACTGGTGATAAAAACACTGAAATTAATATTGTGCTTTTAAAATCATTTACCTACATAATCTGAAATGAACATAGGTGATAATTATTACATGCTGTATCACAGGTGAAATCAATAGAGTTATCTGAGAGATAAAAGTAAAAATCAATTCACCAAAACAAACAAGGGTAAGTAAAAGAAAGGTGAGTTTTGAATGATGAAAAACTCTCTCTGGGGCAGTGTCTTGCAAACTATGATTTCCATGGGTTAGGAGCCTCTGACTGCCCTACTTCAGGTGAGATTAATGCCTCTCACCCTTTGCAAACCAAACATTAGTTGCAGAAACAGCTTGCTTCAGAACCCTCCCCTCGACCCAGCAGTCACCAGCTTGTGAGGATGTCATTGTCTGCTTGGTTATCATGCTGCACCAGGCCAAGTACCTCACAATTCTTTAGAATATGGATGGTATATAACCATGATGGTGACTTCCATCCATTGAGGCAAAGTTTTTCTACAAAGAAGGGATGATACACCAAGAAGCAACAAGAAGTTATGCCAATAGGACCCCTCCTCTGTGAGAAAATGGTTTTTCATTCTTCAAAACTCATTTTTCTCTCTTGAGTCAGAGTGTTCTGTGAGATATGATAGTATAACAGCATAAAGGCTGAGGGTTATAAAACAACTTCAAAACCAAGAGGATGATGACCAAAAATATACCCAAAGGTTATCCTGTGGCACATTATTGATCCTCCACCTCACAAGGGTAAGCCAAATGCCCATAGGACTGATCTTTGGCATCTAGATCAAGGTATGGTAGACAATGTGTAGAGGAATGTCAAAGACCTTTGGAAAACTCCTCAAGGAAAAACTTCCACAGAAATACTAGTTTGGAAGTTCCTTCAGAAATGGCTCTGACAAACAGGCCAGGTTGGGCCAACAAAACCAATCTTTTAATCTAAAATGAAATCCTCCTTGGAGAAAGATTCTAAACGGTTGAGGCAAATAAAAAACGGGGGGTTTCCCAGGCAATTCACCAAAGATCTCAAGGTATTCTCAAAAGATATTAAACTGGATATAAGGCAAGCTCTTCAACATCAGTCTTCAAATAGCAATATAAAAGCAAGTAAAGCTGATGTGCTTTACATAAAACATTTTCTCATCACTTATGATAAGATTCATACATCTGGTGAGCTAAAATAAAACCTTGGCTGTAACACCAAAATCTTCACCATCTCCACTTAAGAGGACACAGGTTCTTGGAGAAAACAATCATATTCATTCCCAATTAGTCCTCATACATGATAATTCCAAAACTCCTAATACAGGTGTGAGCAATATATGGCCTGCTGGCCATATGCTATGGCTGGGTTCCTTTGGGGGTTTCTTTACACTTTAACTATTTTCTTGTATTAATTGTTCATTCTGCTGCTTCTATCATACTGTACATGCAGGAAAAATATTCTATTTGTTATTTCTAACTCATCTGTATCTTTTATGTCTGTTTTATGTTGCTGGGCTGAAAAATTTTAGACTGACAATGTATCTTTACTTAACACATGCATTTATGGGTTATCAAACTCCCCCTGCCTGTGGTAATACTGCAGTGAAAAGTCACCTTCGGGTGAGACTGTTTCTTTGTCTATTGATGAAAGGGAGTACATTGCAGTACAGTCTTACTGAAAAACTTATCAATCCAAAGGAGTCTATACTTTCCCTGATACTAGAAGTTGTGCAGCCTTGAAGCTCCAGGAGCTCCTGGGAAAGGGGTCCTGAGTGAAACCAAGATCGTTTAAGAAAAAGGGGCCTTGGGCAATTATAAATACATAAATTACACTGGGATAACATACTATGAATAATGTAGTTTTGTAGAGCAGTGTTTTACAGGAAAGCATGCTGTAAGTCATGTGGGGTACACCTGTATTTATCTGAAATAGGAACTCAAAAGAAACTGAAAACAAAAGGCAATGAAAAGTATAACAATGTTAACCTAAATAATGAATGTACATCAACATTAAAAATTCTTATAGCAAACTTAGGCTGCACCAGTCACTCACCTCAGAAGAATATCACTTTCTTGTTTACTGGGTCCTCCTCTTACAGAATCATTCCAATGAAAATGACCCATATCACACATACTAGCTTCTTGCTGCCAAAAAACAAACATGTAAGAAAACAAAACAAGAGAGACTTTCCCACACCCACACATTTGGTTACTGCAGCTAAAGGAGCACCAAGGGCTAACAGAAAAGGAACAATGGACAGTAACAAAGATGGAATCAGAATCAAGAGAAAGGAGAGGGGCCTTCGATTTATCCATTCTGTTAGACATAAAGGTAAGGGGTGACCAGATCACTACCTGTAAGTTTTTAAATAGGTTAATGATGTAGAGTAAACAGTTCTCTGAGAGATGTAAGGACAAAACAACAAGAGGACATAATACAAAGATAAGCAAGAAACTTTTTGAGAAGGATGTGAGAGAGCACTTTTATTGTATAAGAGTGGTGGATCAATGCAGGATATGGGTAATTCAGACAGCGCACAGATATTCAAGAAGCTGTCTGATAGCAGAGAATGTTCATGATATGGGGCCCTCAAGTGTAAAACTCCCTCCCTATACAGTGCAAATAAGTAATTACAAGTAAGTACAAAAGGCCAGGGATATCTTTCTTTGTTACTGACTATAAGGCATATATTATCCCATCATCTGTGATTGTCATAATACGAAGATAAGCAAGAAACTTTTTAAGAAGGATGTGAGAGAGCACTTTTATTGTATAAGAGTGGTGGATGAATGCAGGATATGGGTAATTCAGACAGCACACAGATATTCAAGAAGCTGTCTGATAGTAGAGAATGTTCATGATATGGGGCCCTCAAGTGTAAAACTCCCTCCCTATACAATGCAAATAAGTAATTACAAGTTAGTACATAAGGCCAGGGATATCTTTCTTTGTTACTGACTATAAGGCATATATTATCCCATCATTTGTGATTGTCATAAGACTAATATTTCTACTCAAACCAAGTAATACCAGTAGCACTACCTGCCTGGGTATCGAGAGGGTTAGTGACATCTGCCTAGTGAGCCAGCACTTTAATGGTTGTTAAGTTCCACTCCTCTGACCTAGGTAGCTGTCTTTTCTATCTGCCTCACTAAAATGAGGATTACTGGCATTCTGTCCAGACATACAATCTCTCCTTGTCACATGTAACACTTGACAACACTTAACTCATGCAGCTCGTTCTTCATAACTCTAGATCTACCTATGGTGAGCACTATGCACTAGACCTGCCTTTTGGCAAAATGGTAGGAGCAGTAGATAGTAGTAGTAGGTAGGAACATTTAGTTAGGAGCATTAGGTAGAAGTAGTAGGTACAAGCATTAGACAGAAGTAGTCATTAGGAACATTAGGTAAAAGTGTCTGCAAAAACTGTGCTAGACTTGCCCTCTGCCAGTGCCCTGTTAAGGGTTAGGCACTAAAGGCTAAGAAGCAGCACTGGAGTTTTTTAGTTATGGAAACTCTGTTGCCGTGGACACCCCTTTGAGGGAGTTCCAGTTGGAACAGGTATCAGAGACACAGACAGATAAACAGAAACCAAGTAATGTAAACCAGGAAAGACAAAGTTGTCAAATATGTCAAGACAGCTAAGCTTTGTAGTTCAATCCTGAGAAACCCTTCTTAAGCTATGCCAGGCTTTTAGTCTAATCCTGAGACAATCTTTCTCTATATTTAGCTTCAAACAATTAATGAGGCAAAGGAAAAAATATCTATGGGCATGATAAATGCACTGCAGAAATTGAAATTAGAAAAGAGACTATGCCAACAGATAATACCTTCATCTTTAGTGAGGATCTGGATGTAGAGAATTCAGAGGGTTTTTCTGCGAGAGAATGAAGAAATCAGAAAGGATATGGGGGCATGACAGTTAGAATCTCCTCTATTATGGCTACAGTAAGAAAGTCCATGCTTAGGATATAACAACTTGTGGATTATATGAAGGAATCTGGAAAGAATGATAGGGATTATGGAAATAACCTAACACCATCAGATAAAGTAACAAACTGAAAATGTGACATTACCAAACTCCACCTTCTGGTGTATCTCCTTTAGCGATGTATTATTTTCTATAATATCATCCCCACAAACATAAAAAGTTTTAAGCAACTGATATAGTGTTGGATCGGATCCATGGACAATTCTATAATCTATGGTAACTTTTCCTTCTGAAACTACAGTACATTCATCTAATGAGAAAAAATAAGTTATTCAGGATATCTTCTTTTCATACATGTTCACCGACAGCACATTCATCTAATGAGAAAAAATAAGTTATTCAGGATATCTTCTTTTCATACATGTTCACCATGTCCCACATTAGTAAGGTAGCACCAGAAACATCAAGAAACAGTCTCACTTGCTCACTTCCACTCTCTAGTTCTAGTGTCTCAGTCTGTTACAGTAAAGTATTGCATCATACTGGCCAAATCTATCTCCATCAATATACAGAAACATCAGTACAGTACTGCATCATATTGGCTAAATCTATTTTTATCAATATACAGACATTCCTTTCTCTAATTGTCATTTATAAGGACTCTAAAGTACTGAAGCTACAGTATCTAACATTCTAAGAAGTAACCTTCTTTTAACTATGTAATAAATACTTTGATTAACACAAATTTGGCTTGCACACCACTCTATAGGAATACATCCTCCATGTAAATCAAAGGAAAGGAGTAGTATGCAACAGGTAAACTAATAAGACTGCTATTAATCTGTCATAACAAAATTGCCATTAAGCTCCTGTAATTCACTATTAGTCATATGTACAATGTTTTGGTCTCTCCATTTGTAAGAGAAAGAGGTTTCACTTTGTTTCCTTATGTATGAAATTCAAAGCAGTAAAGCATCATATGTCATAAAAGGGCAAACGGTTATGATTACTGATTTTTGTTGGAGTGAATCTTCATATAATGAGGACTTCTGCATGTAAACAGAGCTTTTGGATTTTGTTCCATGTTCTGCACAGTATCACTTTCTCCTCATCTATTACCTATTATCTCCTGTGTGACACAAGATAGAGAGTCAGCATGAGGAAGAATACATAATTACAATTACAATCAATAAATGCAAACTAAAGATGGGAATTTTATAAAAACATAATGCAACAAGTTCATGATAAAAACTAAATACACACAAATCTGTATGGTAATGCTTACAATTGTACTGTACAGAGCCACAGCTGACCTATAAATATAGGGATATTTCTCTTTCACACAAAGATTTTTATACTTCTCCATCAGTTCCTTCCTGAACTTGAGATTTCTTTGATCCCTCACTTTGCAGTTATAATCGTAGTATATCTGAAAAAAGTTGATCTGGATTAGACTGTATACGTATATCAGGAAAGTATGAACTAAATGTCAAATATATAAATGAACCTATTATTTTTTTGTTCAGGAAGAAACAATATATGTTATATGAGCATGTAATATATATAATGGGAATAAAAGACACAGAGAGTGAAATACTGCATGGTAAATCCCTCAAAAGAATGAAAAAGAGGATGTGCTCAAAAAGTGGGGTTAGATGATACATGTATACAAAGAACTATGTGTGAAAGCAAAAAACAGAAAACAGAATGCCAAAATAATGAATGGATACCCTGAAAGTGCCATCACATAAAGTGAAAATTCAGAATGCAAAAAGACTTAACAAAACTGGCACATTCTATGTTGGAAATAAGGTTGTATGGTTAGGGAGAATGGCAATGGATGTATTAACCTATAAAGCACTGGTAAAATACTCTATATGAAGTCCTTACTCAACTGTCTTTGGTGAAAAATTGTCTCAATAGTCATTTTACCAAAACTTTTAAGGAAGAAGCAAAGTTCATGAACACAATACAGCGTTCTTCCATGGGGCCCAACACATATGCAAAGGCTTCTATATGCCTGAATGATAATAAAGGTACCTTTTCCTCCTTGAATATTCCACCCTCAGTAACAAAATGATTGGGCACTGCTAGATAATCAAGAAAATTTACACTATCTTATCAAAGCTTTTATATAAATGTGCAGAGTATGTATGTCAAATTTTCAAAATAAAAGTATTGCATTGGAAGAAAGTTACAATAAAAGTAACACATTTAAAACTTGACTAGATACTGTACTGACAGACCCCATTATATGTCTATAATGTGTTTCAGGGAAATGCAAACACTCCTTTGTACCTCTCTTTTTGGTAGGTTTAATTATCTGTTTATGTACCTCCATATCAAATGTTTATCTAAATGGCCTACCCCTGACATCAAGTCTATACTTCCCCATTCTGACGATGTTTTTTAACCATTAAATGAACGAGCCCTGGAAATTTAGAAGTGTTTAACTAGTGTTTGATATGGAATATGCGAAGAAGGATCATATGGTATGACTAAATGGAATAAAGAAAGAAATGAGGGGTTGTATGGGAGATTTGGTATAGCAGGGAATGCAAAGGGAATGATTTGTGGAGTGGTAGAGTGGGTGAAACATAATACTTTGAGGTGATTTGGGCATGTGGAAAGAATATAAGACAGGTTGTTTACAAGGAAAGTGTATGATAGCAAGACTAAAGGGGCCAGTATGAGAGGAAGAGCACCTTTAACATGGGGAAATAGAGTGGTAGAGTACTTGTAGGGAGAGAAATGGTGGAAGAATGCATAGAATGGTGTATGCAAGGGAGCCATGTAAATAGTGGGATACGTGGAGACTTCTGCTGTGGCCAACCCTTGAAAGGAAATCCCAAAGGGAATGGGCATCACAGGGAAACAGATAGACAGAAGGAAACACAAGAGGGATCAGAGGGGGTAAAGAACCCAGTGCTTGATCATGAATGTGCCAGAGGAGGACTCAAGAGGGGAATCAGAAGCACAGAATCCAAAAAGCAATAACAATCAAAGAAATTATGTGGATATGATCAAGTTCTTTGACAAAACTAATTGGGAAAGGGAGTTCTATAACAAGAGTATACACTATCGGTACTGGTTGCTGTGAAATCTACAACAGAGAAGGAAGATCAAAAGGAAGTGAGGTAAAATTTGACAGGAAATGTGATAAGGTGAAAGAGCTCTGTGATGTGCTATTGAGAAGATATTAAAAAGACACTGCAGCCAGCCGCCAAATGAAAGATATATGAGAGCAAGAATGAGAACTGAAAACTTAAGGTGGAAGAAATAGATATTTTCAAAAGAACAAAGTGAACAAGGCAAAAGGACACTCCAAAAGTTCATCAGAAGCAGGGCTAATGGAACAAAAGGGAAGAATTCTTGACAAGCAATACAGTTTCAGGGAGAAGTCAGGCATCATCAATCTTCTAGACTTCAATGAATGGGTGAACTCCATCTTAGATCAAAGAAAGGCAAGGGTAAACTATGTGTTATTGGATTACCAGAGAGCCTTTGACACCATGCATCATCAGAGGATGATAAGCAGACAGAACTATTGAAAGGAATAAGGTAAGGTGCAGAATATTTCAAAGGACAGATATCTTTGTAAAAGGGAACAAAGAACACAGGTAAGAGGCACATCCTCAAAATGGGCTGGCATGATAAATGGCATGGTGCAGGACTTGGTCACAAGCCAACTGCTAATCATGAAGTATATAAATGACTTGCCTTAAAAACTAAAGTCCTACCTAACGATGTCTGTGGATGTTGTCAAAATAAGGAAAGATGATTGCTTCAGGTTAAACAAGACCTAGACAAATTCTAAAGTTGGTCAAGCATATGGATGATCAAATTAATCCAAGTTAGAGCAAGATAATGTGAGTGGTACATAACAAGAATCTAACTGGTGGAAGAGATCTAGTGGCTGTCATTATGCCTAATCTGCCGCCAAAGATACTCATAAAGAGAAATGTGAAAAAGGTGAAGTGTTTGCTTGCAAATTTTATAATCACATCAAGGATGTGGCTAAAAACATGTTGGTAAACTACTCGAAACATACATATTATCAACATGGGTCTATTCCCTACAAGTGTGGTCACTGCACCTAAAGAACCTCAAAGATCTCAATGAGAAGGTAAAGAGAAGAGCAACTATAATGGTACATAAATTAAGAAAACTAAGGGCTACAAAACTATCTACCATGGAGGGGAGGGGAGAGAAGGGGGATCTGATTAAAGTCCATAAGTTTCCAAATCAGCTGGACAACACTAACAATGAACAGTTCTTCAAGAGAAGCAGTACCACAGTAACCAGAAGCCATGACGATAAACTGGATAAAAGACACTTAAAAAGGATGTACATGTTAAGTGTAAGGGCAGTGGATGGATGAAAGAAACTGACCATGGACACAGTAAATGCCAGTAGTTTACATGGTTTAATATATTACCTGATGAGTGCAAAACTTTCTGCCACTAATTGCACAAATAGATAGTTACAAATGGGTAATTACTGCATTTTTCAAAATTAATATTCAACAAAGAAAAAAAATCAGGTTTACCTCAAATGGTGTCTTGACTTGATGTTTTTTCTCACATCTGAAATAAAAAAACAATATATTAAAATCTGTATACTTTATCAAAGGCATTACAGCAGGAGAAATGTGAAGGACTTACTATGAAAGCCAAATCTATCTTCAAGTACACAGACAATTAAAATTAAAAAATACATTTACTACATATATGAGAACAATATTATAATACACTTATTCCTTGTCAAGCACATTCATTTAACCACCTAAAAGTACATCTACTATTTCCAAAGTCTTTGAATCCCTCCTCACTCCCATATCCTTAAACACCTCGAAAATCACGGTCTTCTCTCTGATCACTGGCACGGCTTCCATAAGATGAGATCCACAGGTGATATTCTTTCCTATCTTACTAATGTTTGGTCATCATCCCTGAAAGATTTTGGAGAGTCTTATGTAGTTGCCCCTGACATATCTAAGGCTTTTGACAGGGTGTGGCATCAAGGTCTCATCTCTAAGCTTCTCTCTTTTGGCTTCCTTCCCTCACTTTTCTCCTTTATATCTAGCTTCCTCTCCGGCCGATCTATCTCTGTGGTTGTTGATGGATCAGCCTCCCCACTTTTCTCCATCAACAGTGGTGTCCCTCAAAGTTCTGTCCTGTCCCTTAAACTTTTTATCCTTTTTTTTTAACGATTTCCTCTCCCCCACAAATAATCCAATGCACTTATATGCTAATGACTCAACATTGCATTCATCCACATCCTTCAATTCTACTCCCTCTTCTCTCACTCAATCTGCATCTCATCTTGATACAGCTTCCTTAATAAAATCAGACTTGGACAGGATATCTCAGTGAAGTACACAAAATCTTGTTAAATTTAATGTTTCCAAGACCTAATTTCTACCCATCTCTCTATCGAAAACTCCTCACAACTCTCATCTCTTCTCTGAAGGTTCTGTAATTCCACCTCTAGACTCAATGAACATACTTGGAATGAATGTGACTAAATAAAATAAAGCTAAAAGAAGAAAAGATAAAATGAAAAGAACAATTACCAATCTAATGGTCCTTTTCTTTCAATGCTAACCAAAGTCAAATCATCTGTCACACATGAATTACCAGGTGCCACTACTAACAACAAAATCTGGGACTATCCTATATAACAACTTCTTTGGGCAGAAAACCTAGAGGGATAAGACAAAAACTTACTCTGGAATAACCACATTCTTTCTTGCTACAATGGCCTCTTCAATATACTTGAACTTCTCTTTTTTTGTAGTTTTCTTCCAAGCCTCTGCACAAGTTTCAAACATCTTGCTCTTTAACAGGAAATAAACATTCTTAAGTTAACCTCATGATAAAATTAAATTTCAAACAGTGAAACAGTACTAATCATGTAAGTATCAAATCAATACTACATTTTTCTATATCAAAAATTACACGATTTACTTCAATCCTTGGTTGATGCACACTTTCACCTAAAAAATGGCATCATGCAAATGACAAGTATTGCTTGGAAAATTTTCAAACATATTCGCCATTCCCCACATTAGTGAGGTAGCGATAAGAACAGAAAATATATATTTATAAGAAAAATCTATAATAAGTTCTAAGGCCAATGGTGAAATCTTAAGTGAGGAGTTGCCAGGTTAAGTGCCAGGTTGAACATTTTCTTAAGAGGCACTAACCCTCAAGCAAAACAACTGCAATAGGCATTTGACAAGTATCTATAAAACATTTTTCATCTTATTCCTAACTTATTCCTCAATTATTTGGTATCATAAGAATTGTTGGATATTGCACATTACAACATATTAATATATATATATATATATATATATATATATATATTCCTGTATCATTATTTTTATTATACCTGATCGCTGTTTCCCACGTCAGCGAGGTAGTGCCAGGAAACAGACGAA
>JAYMFT010057241.1:0-15043 GCA_038088735.1 Panulirus argus | reverse complement strand
TCCAATGGTTTCTCACACGGTCGCATATTGTATTGAAGCTTATCTTACAATGGTTTCTCACACGGTCGCATATTGTACTGAGTATTTTCCCCCTATGGTTTCTCACCCGGTCGCATATTGCGTTAAGGGTCATCCAACGTTGGTTTCCCACACGGTCGCATATTGCATTAATGTTTATCTCCCAGGTGTTTCTAACACGCCCGCATATTGTATTGATGTTTATCCCCCACCGGTTTCTCAAAAGGTCGCATATTCTGTTGAGTTTCATCCTCCAATGGTTTCTCACACGGTCACATATTGTACTGAGGTTCATCCCCCAATGGTTTTTCACACGGTCGCATATTGTATTGAGGATTGTCCCCTATTGGTTTCTCACACGTTCGCATATTTTATTGAGGTTCGCCTTGCAATGGTTTCTCACAGGGTCGCATATTGTATTGAAGCTTATCTCTCAGTGGTTTCTCAACCGGTCGCATATTGCATTAAGGTTCATCCAACGTTGGTTTCTCACACGGTAGCATATTGTATTAAGGTTTATCTCCCAGTGGTTTCTCACACGCCCGCATATTGTATTGATGTTTATCCCCCACCGGTTTCTCACAAGGTCGCATATTGTATTGAGTTTTATCCCCCAGTGGTTTCTCTCACTGTTGCATATTGTAATGAGGTTTTTCCTTCACTGGATTCTCACACGGTCGCATATTGTATTGTGGTTTATCCTCCACTGGTTTCTCAAACGGTCGCATATTGTAATGAGGATTATCCTCCGCATGTTTCTTACAAGGTTGCATTTTTTATTGAGGTTCATCCCCCAATGGTTTCTCACACGGTCGCATATTGTATTGAGGATTATACCCCAGTGGTTTCTCACACGATCGCATATTGTATTCATGTTTTTCCCCAATGTTAGCTCACATGGTCGCATATTGTATTGAGGTTTATCATCCACTGATTTCTCAAACGGTCGCATATTGCACTTAGGGTTATCCTCCACTGTTTTCTCACACGGTCGCATATTGCATTGAGGTTTATCCCACACTGGTTTGTCACGGGCTTGCAAATTGTATTGAGGTTTATCCTCCAATGGTTTCTTATACTGTTGCATATATTATTAAGGTTTATCCCCCACTGGTTTCTCACAGGGTCCCATATTGTATATAAGTTTATTTCCCATTGGTTTCTCACACGGTCTCATATTGTATTGACCTTTATCCCCCAGTGTTTTTTCACATGGTCGTATATTGTATTGAGGTTCAACCCGAATGGTTTCTCACACGGTTGCATATTGTATTCAGATTCATCCTCCACTGGTTTCTCACACGGTCGAAATATTGTAATGAGGTATATACCCCTGTGGTTTCTCACATGGTCCTATATTGTATTAAGGTTCATTCCCAATGGTTTCTCGCACGGTCGTATATTTTATTGAGGATTATCCTCCTCTGGTTTCTCACACTGTCGCATAGTGTATTGAGGTTCATCCCCCAATGGTTTTTCCCACGTTTGCATATTGTATTGAAGATTATCCCCCAATGGTTTTTCACATGGTCACATATTCTATTGAGATTCATCAACCAATTCTTTCTCACACGGTCGCTTATTGTGTTGAGGTTCATACCCTAATGGTTTCTCACGAGGTCGCATATTGTATTGAGGTTCATCCTACAATGATTTTTCACACGGTTGCATATTCTATTGAGTTTTATCATCCAATGGTTTTTCACATGGGCGAATAATGTATTGAGGTTCATCCCCTAATGGTTTTTCACACGGTCGCATATTTCTTTGAGGTTTATCTCCCACTGGTTTCTTACACGGTCGAATATTATATTGAGGTTCATCCACCAATGGTTTCTCACGAGGTCGCATATTGTATTGAGGTTCATCCTACAATGATTTTTCACACCGTTGCATATTTTATTGTTTTGTTATCCAATGGTTTTTCACATTGGCGAATAATGTATTGAGGTTCATCCCCCAATGGTTTTTCACACGGTCGCATATTGCATTGAGGTTTATATCCCACTGGTTTCTTACACGGTCGAATATTATAGTGAGGTTCATCCATCAATGCTTTCTCACACATTCCCATATTGTATTGAGGTTTTCCCCCAGTGATTTCTCACAAGGTCGCATATTGTATTGAGGTTTATCTCCCCCTGGTTTCTCACACGGTCGCATATTGTATTGAGATTTATCCTCCAATGGGTTCTCACACGATCGTATGTTGTATTGAGGTTTATCCCGCATTGGTGTGTCACTCGGTCGCATATTGTGTTGATATGTATCCTCCACTGGTTTTTCACGGGCTCGCATATTGTATTCAGGTTTATCCTCCTATGATTTCTCACACGGTCTAATATTTTATTGAGGATCATCTCCCAGTGGTTTTTCACACTGTCGCATTTTGTATTGAGGTTCATCTCCCAATGGTTTCTCACAGAGGCGCATATTTTATTGAGGTTCATCCCCCAGTGTTTTTTCACAAGGAAGCATATTGTATTGAAGTTCATTCCCCAATGGTTACTCACAAGGTCGCATATTGTATTAAGGTTTATCCCTCATTGGTTTCTCACACGGTCGCATATTGTACTGAGGATCATTCCCCAATGTTTTCTCATACGGTCGCATATCATACTGAGGTTCATCCCGTAATGGTTTCTCACACGGTTGCATATTTCATTGAGGTTCATCCCCCAATGGTTTTTTACACGGTCGTATATTTTATTTAGGTATATCTCCCAGTAGTTTCCCACACGGTCGCATAATATAACGCGGTTCATCCCCCAAAGTTTTATCATACACTTCTATAGGTATTGACGTTTATTTCCCAGTGGTTTCTCACATGGTCGCATATTGTATAGGATTATTCCCCAATGGTTTCTCACACAGTCGCATATTGGATTGAGGTTCATCCCCCAGTGGTTTCTCACACGTTCGCATATTGTATTGAGGTAAATCTCCCAGTGGTTTTTTACACGGTTCCATAATGTATTGCGGTTCATCCCCCAACGTTTTCTCACACACTTCTATATTGTATTGACATTTATCTCCCAGTGGTTTCTCACAAGGTCGCATATTGTATGTAAGACTATCCACCAATGGTATCTCACAAGGTCGCATATTGCATTGAGGTTCATCCCCCAATGGTTTCTCACACAGTGGCATATTGTATTGAAGTTCATCTCCCAGTGGTTTCTCACACGGTCGCTTAATGTATTGAGGTTCATCCCCAATGGTTTCTCTCACACTCCCATACTGTACTGAGGTTTATCTCCTAGTGGTCACTCACACGGTCGCATATTGTATTGAGTTTTATCCTCCACTTGATCCCCAAACCGTCGCATATTGTATTGAGGTTTATCCTCCACTGGTTTCTCAAACGGTCGCATATTGTATTGAGGTTTTTCCCCCATTGGTTTCTCACACGGTAGCATATTGTATTGAGGTTCATCCCCCAATGGTTTCTCACACGGTCGCATATAATATTGAGGTCTATCCTCCACTGGTTTCTCACACGGTCGCATAATGTATTGAGGTTCATCCCCCAGTGTTTCTCACAATGTCGCATATTGTATTGAGGATTATTTCCCCAGTGGTTTTTCACACGGACGCATATTTTATTCTGGTACTTCCCCCAATGGTTTCTCACAAGATGGCATATTGTATTGAGGATTATCCAACACTGTTCTCTCACAAGTTCCCATATAGTATTGAAGAATGTCCTACACTGGTTTCTCACACGGTCGCCTATTTTATTGAGGTTCATCCCAAAAGGTTTATCACACGGTCATATATTGTATTGCGGATTAACCCCCAATGGTTTTTCCCACGGTCTCCTGTTGCATTGAAATTTATCCCCCAATGGTATCTCACACGGTCGCATATTGTAATGAGGACTATCTCCCAGTTGTTTTTCACACGGTCGTATAATGTATTGAGGTTCATCACCCAATTGTTTCTCACACACTCCCATATTGTATTGAGGCTTATCCTCACTGGTTTCTCACAAGGTCGCATTTTTTATTAAGGTTTATTCTCCACTGGATTCTAACACGGTCGCATATTTAACTGAGGTTTATCCTTCACTGGTTTTTAACGCTGTCGCATATTGTATTGAGGAATATCCTCCACTGGTTTCTCACACTGTCGCATAATGTATTGAGGCTCATCCCCCAATGGTATCTCACACGGTCGCATATTGTATTGAGGATTATCCCCCAATTGTTTCTCACACAGTCGCATATTGTATTAAGGTTTATGAACCAATGGTTTCTTACACGGTCGCTTATTGTATTGAGGTTCATACCCCAATGGTTTCTCACACGGTCGCATAATGTATTAAGATTCATCCTCCAATGATTTCTCACACGGTCGCATATTTTACTGAGGTTTATCCTCCAATGTTTTTCACACGGTCGAATATTGCATTGAGGCTTATCCCCCAGTGGTTTCTCACACGATCGCATATTGTACTGAGGTTCATCCCCCATTGGTTTCTTACACGGTCGCATATTGTACTGAGGTTTATCTCCCAGTGGTTTCTCACACGGTCGCATATTATATTGAGGTTCATCCCTCAATTGTTTCTCACACATCCCCATATTGTATTGAGGTTTTTCTCCCTTGGTTTTTCAAAAAGTCGCATATTTTATTGAGGTTTATTTCCCAGTGTTTTCTCACATGGTCGCATATTTTATTGAGATTTATCCTCCAATGGATTCTCACACGATCGTATATTCTGTTGAGGTTTCTCCACCACTGGTGTCTCACACGGTCGCATATTGTATTAAGGTTTATCCCGAAATGGTTTCTCACGGGCTTGCATATTGTATTGAGGTTTTCCTCCAACTGTTTCTCACATGGTCGCATATTGTATTGAGGTATATCCCCCAATGGTTTTTCACACGGTCTCATATTGTACTGAGGTTCATCCCCCAATGGTTTTGCATTGGGTCGCATATTGTATTGAGGTTAATCCCCCATTGGTTTCTCACACGGTCGCATATGATACTGAGGTTCATCCCTCAGTGGTTTCTCACACGGTCGCATATTATGCGGAGAATCATCCCCCAATGGTTTCTAACACGGTCGCATATTGTATTGAAGTTCATCCCCCAATGCTTTCTCACACGGTCGCATGTTGTATTGAGGATTATCCCACAATGATTTCTCACACGGTTGCATATTGCATTAATGTTCATTCCCCACTGGTTTCTCACACGGTCGCATATTGTATTGAGGTTTATCTCCCAATAGTTTCTCACACTTTCGCATATTGCTTTGAGGTTCATACCCGAAATTTTTCTCACACACAACTATATTGTACTGAGGTTCAACCTCCAATGTTCTCTCAAAAGGTCGCATATTGTATTCAGGTTTATCTCTCAGAGGTTTCTCACACGGTAGCATATTCTATTGAGGTTTTCCTCCACTGGATTCTCACACGTTCGCTTAATGTATTGAGGTTTATCCTCCACTGGTTTCTCAAACCGTCGCATATTGTATCGAGGATTATCCTCCACTGGTTTCTAACACGGTCGCATATTGTATTGAAATTCATCCCGAAATGGTTTCTCGCACGACCGCATGTTGTATTGAGGTTCATCCCCCATTGGTTTCTCACACGGTCGCATAATGTATTCAGGATTTTCCCCTAATGGTTTTCCCCCGGTCGCATATTATATTGAGGTTCATCCCCCAATGGTTTCTCACAAAGTCGAATATTTTATTGAATTTATCTCCCTGTGGTTTCTCACACGCCCGCATATTGGATTGAGGTTCATCCCCCAATGGTTTTTCACAATCTCCCATGTTTTCTTGAGGATTATCATCAAGTGGTTTTTCACAAGGTCGCATATTGTACTGATTTTTATCTACCAGTAGTTCCTCACACGGTCACATATTGTACTGAGGTTTTTCCTCCATTGCATTTTCACACGGTCGCATATTGCATGGAGGTTTATCCTCCACTGGCTTCTCAGACGGTCGCATATTGTATTGAGGATTATCCCACAATAATTTCTCACAATTTCGCATATTGTATTGAGGTTCATCCCCCAAAGGTTTCTCACAAGGTCGCATATTGCGTTGAGGTTTATCATTCACTGATATCTCACACGGTCGCATATTGTATTGAGGATTATCCTCCACTGTTTTCTCACACTCTCGTATATTGTATTGAGGTTTATCCCCCACTGGTTTCTCCCGGGATTGCAAATTGTATTACGGTTTATCCTCCAAGGGATTCTCATACGGTCGCATATATTATTGAGGTTCATCCCCTCTGGTTTCTTACACGGTCCCATGTTTTATTGAAGTTTATCCCCCACTGGTTTCATACACGTTCGTTTATTGTATTGAGCTTTATCCCCCACTGGTTTCTCACACGGTCGCATATTGTAATGTGGTTTATCCCCCAGTTGTATTTCACATGGTTGCATATTGTATTGAGGTTCATCCCCGAATCGGTTCTCACACGGTTGCATATTGTATAGAGGTTTATCCTCCACTGGTGTCTCACACGGTCGCACATTGTATTGAGGGTTATGCCCCATTAGTTTCTCAAACTGTCCCATATTGCATTAAGGTTCATTCCCCAGTGGTTTCTCAAACGGTCGCATATTGTATTTAGGATTATCCTCCATTGGTTTCTCATACGTTCGCATAATGTATTGAGGTTCATCCACCAATGGTTTCTCACACATTCCAATATTTTATTGAGGAATATCCCCCAATGGTTTCTCATAGGGTTGCATATTTTATTGAATTTCATCCCCAATGGTTTCTCACACGTTCGCATACTTTATTGAGGCTTATCTCTCAGTGGTTTCTCACACGGTCGCATATCGTATTGAGGTTCATTACCCATTCTTTTCTCAAACCCTCCCATATTTTATTGAGGTTTAACCTCCAGAAGTTTCTCACAAGGTCACATATTTTATTGAGGTTTATCTCCCAGTGGTTTCTCGCACGATCGCATATTGTATTGAAGTTTATCCTCCATTGGATTCTCACACGGTCGTATAATGTATTGAGGTTTATCCTCCACTGGTTTCTGAAACGGTCGCATATTGTAATTAGGATTATCCTCCACTGGTTTCTCACACGATCGCATATTGTATTGAGGTTCATCCCCTAATGGTTTCTCATACGGTCGCATATTGTATTCAGGTTCATCCCGATATGGTCTTTCACACGGTCGCATATTGTAATGAGGTTTATCCCCCAATGGTTTCTCACCCGGTCGCATAGTGTAGTGAGGTTCATCCCCCAATGGTTTCTCAGAAATTCGCATATTGTATTAAGGTTTATCTTGCAGTGGTTTCTCACAAGCCCGTATATTGTAATGAGGCTCATCCCGCAAGGGTTTTTCACACACTCCCATATTGTATTGGGGTTTATCCCCTAGTGGTTTCTTACATGGTCGCATATTGTATTGAATTTAATCTCCCAGTGGTTTATCAAACGGTCGAATATTATACTGAGGTTTATCCTCCAATCAATTCTCACACGGTCGCATATTGTATTGAGGCTTATCCTCTACTGATTTCTCAAACGGTCGCATATTGTATAGAGGATTACTTCCACTGGTTTCTCACACGGTCGCATATTCTATTGAGGTTCATCCCCCAATGATTTCTCACACATTCGCATATTGTATTGAGGATTATCCCCCAATGGTTTCTCAAACGGTTCCATATTGCATTGAGGGTTATCCCCAATTGATATATCACACGGTCACATATTAAACTGAGTTTTATCCCCCAATGGTTTCTCGCACTGTCGCATATTCTATTGGGGTTCATCCCCCAATGGTTTCTCACACGGTCGCATATTGTATTGAGGTTCATCCCCAATGGTATCTCACACGGTCGCATATTTCATTGAGGATTATCTCCCATTGGTTTTAGACAAGGTCGCATATTGTTTTGAGGTTCATCCCCCAATGTTTCCTCACACACTCCCATATTGTATTGAGGTTTATCCTACAGTAGTTTTTCAGAAGGATGCATATTTTCTTGAGGTTTATCTCCCAGTGGTTTCTCACACGGTCGCATATTGTACTGAGGTTTATCCTCCACTGGATTCTCACACAATCGCTTATTGTATTGAGGTTTATGCTCCTCTGGTTTCTCAAACGGTCGCATATTGGATTGAGGATTATCCTCCACTGGTTTCTAACACGGTAGCATATTGTATTGAGGTTCGTCCCCCAATGGTTTCTCACACGGTCACATATTGTGTTGAGGTTCATCCCCAAATGGTTTCTCACATGGTCGCATATTGTATTGAGGAATATCCCCCAATGGTTTCTCACCCGGTCGCATATTGTAGCGAGGTTCATCCCCCAATGGTTTCTCACACGGTCGCATATTGTATTGAGATTTATGTCCCAGTGGTTTCTGAAACACCTGAAGAGTTTATTGAGGTTCATTCACCAGCTGTTTTTCACACACTCCCATATTGTATTGAGGTTTCTCCCCCAGTGGTTTCTCACAAGGTCGCATATTGTATTGAGTTTTATCTCCCAGTGGTTTCTCACAACGGTCGCATATTGTATTGAAGATTATACCCCAATGGTTTCTCACACGGTCGCATAATGTATTGAGGTTCATCCCCCAATGTTTTCTCGCACGGTCGCATCTTATATTTAGGTTTATGCTCCACTGATTTCTCACACAGTCGTATATTGTATTCAGGTTCATCCTCCAATGTTTTCTCACACACTTCCCTATTGTACTGAGGTTTTTCCTCAAGTGGTTTCTCAGAATGACGCATATTTTATTGAGGTTTATCTCCAAGTGGTTTCTCACACGGTCGCATATTGTATTGAGGTTTATCCTCCACTGGATTCTCGCACGGTCGCTTATTGTATTGAGGTTTATGCTCCTCTGGTTTCTCAAACGGTCGCATATTCTATTGAGGATTATCCTCCATTGGTTTCTAACACGGTCGCATATTGTATTGAGGTTCGTCCCCCAATGGCTTCTCACATGGTCATATATTGTATTGAGGTTTATCCTCTACTGGTTTCTAACACGGTCGCATATTGTATTGACGTTCGTCCCCCTATAGTTTCTCACACGGTCACATTGTGTAGAGGTTCATCCCCCAATTGTTTCTCACATGGTCGCATATTGTATTGATGAATATCCCCCAATGGTTTCTCACCCGGTTGCATATTGTATTGAGGTTCATCCCCCAATGGTTTCTCACACGGTCGCACATTGTATTCAGGTTTATCTTCCAGTGGTTTCTCAAACGCCTGAATAGTGTATTGAGGTTCATCCCACAATGGTTTCTCACACTTCATATTGAATTGGGGTTTTTCCCCCAGTGGTTTCTCACAAGGTCGCATATTGTATTGAGTTTTATCTCCCAGTGGCTTCTCACGCGTTCGCATATTGTACTGAGGTTTATCCTCCACTGGATTCTCACCCGGTCGCATAATGTATTGAGGTTCATCCCCCAATGGTTTCTCACACTGACGCATATTGTATTGAGGATTATACCCCATTGTTTTCTCATTTGGTCGCATATTGTATTGAGGTTTATTCCCCACTGTTTTCTCGCAAGGTCGCATATTGTATTGAGGTTTATCCTTCACTGATTTCTCACACGGTCGTATATTGTATTGAGGTTTATCCTCCACTGTTTTCTCACACGGTCTCATATTGTACTGAGGTTTATCCTCCACTGGATTCTCACCCATTTGCATATTGTATTGAGGTTCATCCCCAATGGGTTCTCACACTGTCGCATATTGTATTGAGGATTATACCCCAATGATTTCTCACACGGTCGCATATTGTATTGAGGTTCATCCCACAATGTTTTCTCGCACGGTCGCGTATTGTATTGAGGTTTATCCTCCACCGATTTCTCACACGGTCGCATATTGTGTTGAGATTCATCCCCCAATGGTTTCGCACACGGTAGCATATTGTACTGAGGATTATCCCCCAATGCTTTCTCACACGGTCGCATATTGTACTGATGTACATCCTCTAATGGTTTCTCACATGGTCGCATATTGTTTTGAGGTTCACACATAAATGGTTTCTCACGAGGTCGCAATATGTATTGAGGCTCATCCCCCAGTGGTTTCTCTCACGGTCGCATATTGTATTGAGGACTATACCCAATGGCTTCTCACACGGGCGAATATTGTATTAAGGTTACAGCCACCAATGGTTTCTCACACGGTCGCATATTGTACTGAGGTTCATCCTCCAATAATTTCTCACACGGTCGCATATTCTATTGAGGTTTATCCTCCAATGGTTTCTCACATGGTCGAATATTGTATTGAAGCTTTTCCCCCAATGTTTTTTCACACGGTCGCATATTGTACTGAGGCTCATCCCCCAGTCATTTTTCACAGGGTCGCATATTGTACTGAGGTTTATCTCCCAGTGGTTTTTCAGACGGTCGCATATTATATTAAGGTTCATCCCCCAATGGTTTCTCACACACTCCCATATAGTTTTGAGGTTTTCCCCCACAGGTTTCCCACAAGGTCGCATATTGTATTGAAGTTTATCTCCCAGTGGTTTCACACACGTTCGAATATTGTACTGATGTTTTTCCTTTAATGGGTTTCCACACGATAGTGTATTGTATTGAGGTTTATCCCCCACTGGTTTCTCACATTTTCGCATATTGTATTGAGGTTTATCCCCCACTGGTTTCTCACAGGTTCGCATATTGTATTGAGGTTTATCTTCCAATGGTTTCTCATATGGTCGTTTATGGTATTGAGGATCATCACCCATTGGTTTTTCCCACGGTCGCATATTGTGTTAAGGTTCATCCCCAAATGGTTTATCACACAGTCGCATATTGTATTGAAATTCATACCCCAGTGGTTCCTCACAAGGTCGCATATTATACTTAGGTTCATCCTCCAATGGTTTCTCAAACGGTCGCATATTGTATTGAGTTTATCCCCCAATGGTTTCTCACACGGTCGCCTATTGTACTGAGAATCATCCCCCAATGGTTTTTCACACGCTGGATATTGTATTGCGGATTATCCCCCACTGGTTTCTCACACGGTCGCATATTGTATAGAGTTTCATCCCCAATGGTTTCTCACACGGTCACATATTGTATTGAGGTTTATCCCCCAATGGTTTCTCACAAGGTTGCATATTGTATTGAAGTCTATCTCCCAAAAGTTTCACACACGGTCGCATATCGTATTGAGGCTCATCCCCCAATCTTTTCTCACACACTCCCATATTGTATTGAGGTTTATCCTCCAGTGGTTTCTCACAAATTCGCATTTTGTATTGAGGTTTATCTCCCACTGGTTTCTCACACGATCGCATATTGTACTGAGGTTTATCCTGCACTGGATTCTCACACGGTCGCATATTGAATTGATGTTAATTCTCCACTGGTTTCTGAAACGGTCGCATATTGTCTGGTGGATTATCCTCCACTGGTTTCTCACACGATCTCATATTGTATATAGGTTCATCCCCAAATGTTTTCTCACTTGGTCGCATATTGCATTCTGGTTCCTACCGCAATGGTTTTTCACACGTCTGCATATTGTACTGATCATTATCGAACAATGGTTTCTCACCAGGTCGCATTTTGTATTGAGGTTCATCCCCTAATGGTTTCTCACATGGTCGTATATTGTATTGTGGTTTGTCTCCCATTGGATTCTCATACGCCCGCATATTGCATTGAGGTTCATCCCCCAATGGTTTCTCAAACACTCCCATATTGTATCGAGGTTTATTCCCCAGTGGTTTCTCACATGGTCGCATATTGTATTGAGTTTCATCTCCCAGTGGTTTCTCACATGGTCACATATTGTAATGAGGTTTATCCTCTACTTGATTCTCACACGGTCGCATATTGTATTTAGGTTTATCCTCCACTGGTTTCTCAAACGGTCGCATATAGTATTGAGGATTATCCTCTACTGGTTTCTCACACGGTTGCATATAGTATTGAGGATTATCCTCTACTGGTTTCTCACACGGTCGCATATTGTACTGAGGATTATCCCCCAATAGTTTCTCAAACGGTCGCATTTTGCCTTGAGGTTTATCATACATTGGTTTCTCAAACGGTTGCATATTGTACTGAGGCTCAACCTCCAATGGTTTTTCACATGGTCGCATATTATACTTAGGCTTATGCCCTACTAGTTTTTCTCACGGTCGCAAATTGTATTGGGGTTCATTTCCCATTGGTGTCTTACACGGTCGCATATTGTATTAAGGTTCATCCCCGAATGGTTTCTCACAAAGTCGCATATTGTATTGAGGTTCATCCACTAATGGTTTCTCCCACGGTCGCATATTATGTTGAGGTTTATAGCCCAGTGGTTTCTCACACGGTCGCATATTGTATTGATGTTCATCCTCCAATGCTTTCTCACGCACTTCCATATTGTATTGAGGTTTATCCTCCAGTGGTTTCTCACAAGAACACATATTGTATTGAGGAATATCTCCCAGTGGTTTCTCACACGATCATATATTGTATTGAGGTTTATCCTCCACTGGTTTCTCAAACGGTCGCATATTGTATCGACGATTATCCTCCACTGGTTTCTCACACGGTCGCATATTGTATTGAGGATTATCCCCCAATGGTTTCTCACCCTGTCGCCTATTGTATTGAGGCTCATCCTCAAGTAGTTTCTCACACGGTCGCATATTGTATTGAGGTTTATATCCCATTAGTTTCTCACACGGTTGCATATTGTATTGAGGTTCATCCCCCAATGGTTTCTTACACACTCCCATATTGTATTGAGGTTTATCCCTTCGTGGTTTCTCACAAGGTCGCATGTTGTATTGAATTTGATCTCCCAGTGGTTTCTCGCACTGTCGCATATTGCACTGAGGTTTATCCTCCACTGGATTCTCACCTGGTCGCATACTGTAGTGAGGTTTATCCTCCACTGGTTTCTCAAACGGTCGCATGTTGTATAGAGGATTATCCTCCAGAAGTTTCTCACACGGTCGCATTTTTTATTGAGGTTCATCCCCCAATGGTTTCTCACACGGTCGCATATTGAATTGAGTATTATACCCGAATGGTTTCTCACACGATCACATATTTTATTGAGGTTCATTCCCCATAGGTTTCTCGCACGGTCGCATATTGTATTGAGGTTTATCCTCTACTGATTTCTCACACGGTCGCATATTGTTTTCAGGATCATCTCCCAGTGGTTTCTCACACGGTCGTATATTGTATTAAGGTTTATCCCCCAGTGTTTTCTCACACGTTCCCATATTGTATTAAGGTTTATCCCCAATGGTTTATCACACGATCGCATATTCTATTGAGGATTATCCTCCACTGGTTTCTCACACGGTCGCATTATGCATTGAGGTTCATCTCCCAGTGGTTTCTCATACGGTCGTATATTGTATTGAGGATTATCCCCCAATGGTTTCTCACACGGTTGCATATTGTATTGAGGTTCAGCCCCTAATAGTTTCTCACACGGTTGCATATTGTATTGAGGTTCATACCCCAATGGTTTCTCACGAGCTCGCATATTTTACTGAGGTTCGTCCTCCAATTCTTTCACAGACGGTCGCACATTGTATTGAGGTTTATCCTCTAATGCTTTTTCATACGGTCAAATATTGTATAGAAGTTTATTCCCCAGTGGTTTCTCACACAGTCGCATATTGTATTCAGGTACATCCCCCAATGGTTTTACAAACGGTCGCATATTGTATTGAGGTTTATCTCCCAGTGGTTTTCTCACACGCTCGCATATTATATGGAGGTTCATTCCCCAATGGCTTCTCACACACTCACATATTGTATTGAGGTTTTATCCCCAGTGTTTTCTCTAAAGGTCGTATATTTCATTGAGGTTTATCTCCAAGTGGTTTCTCACACAGTAGCATATTGTATTTAGGGATATCCTCTAATGGGTTCTCAAACGATCGTATATTGTATTGAGGTTTATCCCACATTGGTTTCTCACACTGTCGTATATTGTATTGAGGTTTATCCCCCACTGGTTTCTCACGGGCTCGCATATAGTATTGAGGGTTATACTCAATGGTTTTCTACACGGTCGCATACTGTATTGGGGATCATCCCTCAAACGGATTTTCACACATTCGCATATTATATTGAGGTTAATCCCCCAATGGTTTCTTACACAGTGGCATATTGTATCGAGGATCGTCCCGCAATGGCTTCTCACACGGTCGCTTATTATATTGAGGCTCATCCCCTTGTGGTTTCTCACACGGTTGCAAATTCTATTCTGGTTTATCCCCCATTGGTTTCTCACACAGTCGTATATTGTTTTGTGGTTCATCCCCCACTGGCTTCTCACACGGTCGTATATTATAATGAGGTTCATCCTCCAATAGTTTATTACACGGTCGCATAATGTATTGAATTTCATCCCCCAATGGTTTCTCACACGGTCGCATATTGTACCGAGGTTCATCCTCCAATGAATTATCAAACGGTCGCATATTGTATTGCGGTTCATCCCCCCAATGGTTTCTCACACGATCGCATAATTCATTGAGGATTATCCCCCAATGGTTTCTCACACGGTTGCAATATGCATTGAAGGTTCATCCCCCAATGGTTTCTCACACTATCGCTTATTTTATTGACGTTTGTCTCCCAGTGGTTTTTCACACGGTCGCATATTGTATTCAGGTTTATCCTCCAGTGCTTTTTCACAAGGTCGCATATTGAACTGAGGTTTATCTCCCAGTGGTTTTCTCACACGCTCGCATATTATATGGAGGTTCATTCCCCAATGGTTTTTCACACACTCCCATATTGTATTGAGGTTTTATCCCCAGTGTTTTCTTTAAAGGTCGTATATTTCATTGAGGTTTATCTCCCAGTGGTTTCTCACACAGGAGCATATTGTATTTAGGGATATCCTCTAATGGGTTCTCAAACGATCGTATATTGTATTGAGGTTTATCCCCCATTGCTTTCTCACACTGTCGTATATTGTATTGAGGTTTATCCCCCACTGGTTTCTCACGGGCTCGCATATAGTATTGAGGGT
>JAYMFT010057230.1:0-15043 GCA_038088735.1 Panulirus argus | reverse complement strand
CTATTCCGCATACAGCAACATACGCTGTTCCTCTTACAGGAACATACTCAATTCCGCATACAGCAACATACGCTATTTCGCATACAGGAACATACGATATTCCGCATTTAGCAACATACGCTATTCCGCATACAGCAACATAATCTGTTCGCATACCGCAATATACGCTATTCCGCATACAGCAACATACGCTATTCCGCATGCAGCAACATACGCTGTTCCGCATACAGCAACATACGCTATTACTCGTACAGCAACATACGCTATTTCGCATACAGCAACATACGCTAATCCGCATACAGCAACATACGCTATTCCGCATACAGAAACATACGTTGTTCCGTATACAGCAACATACGCTGTTCCGCATGCAGCAACATACGCTATTTTGCATACAGCAACATACGCTATCTCGCATACAGCAACATACGCTATTCCGCATGCAGCAACATACGCTATTCCGCATACAGCAACATACGCTGTTCCGTATACAGCAACATACGCAATTTTGCATACAGCAACATACGCTATTTTGCATACGGCAACATACGATATTCCGCATACAGCAACATACGCTATTCCGCATACAGCAACATACGCTGTTCCTCTTACAGGAACATACTCAATTCCGCATACAGCAACATACGCTATTCCGCATACTGCAACGTACGCTGTTACGCATACAGCAACATACGCTATTCCGCATACAGCAACATACGCTATTCCGTATACAGCAACATACGCTATTCCGCATACTGCAACATACGCAATTCCGCATACAGCAACATTCGCTGTTCCGCATACAGCAACATACGCTATTCCGCATACAGCAACATAAGCTATTTCGCATACAGCAACACACGCTATTCTACAGACAGCAACATACGCCAGTACACATACAGTAACATACGCTGATCCGCATGTAGCACCATACGCTAGTCCGTATACAGCAAGATTCGCTACATCGCATACAGCAACATACGCTATTCCGCATACAGCAACATACGCTATTCCACATACAGCAACATACGCTATTCCTCATACAGCAACATACGCTACTTTGCATACAACAACATACGCTAGTCCGCATACAGAAACATACGCTATTCCGCATAGAGCAACATACGCAATACGGCATACAGCAACATACGCTATTCCGCATACAGCAACATACGCTGTTCCGCATACAACAACATTTGCTATTCCGCATACAGCAACATACGCTATTTCGCATACAGCAACATACGCTAGTCCGCATACAGCAACATACGCTAGTCCGCATACAGCTACATACGCTGTTCCGCATACAGCAACATACGCTTTTCCTCATACAGCAACATACGCTATTCCACATACAGCAACATACGCTATTCCGCATAAAGCAACATACGCTATTTCGCACACAGCAACATACGCTGTTCCTCATACAGCAACATACGCTGTTCCGCATATAGGAACATACGCAATTCCGCATACAGCAATATACACTATCCCGCATAAAGCAATATACGCCGTTTCGCATACAGCAACATACGCTATTTCGCATACAGCAACTAACGCTGTTCCGCATACAGCAACATACGCTCTTTCGCATACAGGAACATACGATATTCTGCATACAGCAACATACGCTATTCCGCATACAGCAACATACGCTGTTCGCATACAGCAACATACGCTATTCCGCATACAGCAACATACGCTATTCCGCATACAGCAACATACGCTGTTCTGCATACAGCAACATACGCTATTCCGCATACAGCAACATACGCTATTTTGCATACAGCAACATACGCTAATCCCCATACAGCAACATACGCTATTCCGCATACAGCAACATACGCAGTTACGCATACAGCAACATACGCTGTTCCGCATGCAGCAACATACGCTATTTCGCATACAGCAACATACGCTATTCCGCTTACAGTAACATACGCTATTTCGCATACAGCAACATACGCTATTCCGCAGACAGCAACATACGCTATTCCGCATTCAGCAACATACGCCATTCCGCATACAGCAACATACGCTATTCCGCATGCAGCAACATACGCTATTCCGCATACAGCAACATGCGCTATTCCGCATACAGCAACATACACTATTTCGCATACAGCAACATACGCTCTTCCGCATACAGCAACATACGCTAGTCCGCCTAGAGCATAACGCTGTACAAGACCCCATCAGGTTCGAATTCTCCTCCTTCTTCACATCAGGTCACGAGAGAAAGATGCATCGCGTGCCACATTCTTCTCTGGTGAATGACCGTCTATATAGGAATTCTATATAGAGCTGTTATGGTGAATGTGATGTGGAAGTATCCAGAGCCTCCCCCTCCCGCAACTGTTGTAGTGGGTGTCATGTGGATACATCCAGAGCCACCCCTCTCTTCCAACTGCTGTGGTGAGCATGATATGGACAGACCCAGAGCCTCCTCCCCTCCCAACTGTTGCACTGAGTGTCATGTGGATCGATCCAGTGCCTCCCCAGTCCCCAGCTGTTGTGATTGACCGTGATATGAACAGATACAGAAACTTTTCCCACCAACTGTTTTAGTGAGCGTCATGTGGATAGACCCAGAGCCTTCTCCCTCCCCGAACTGTTGTAGGGAGTGTCATGTCAACAGATTCGGAGCCTCCCTCTCCCTTACTGTTGTGGCGAGCGTGATATGGACATATCCAGAAACTTCATCCCCCCCCCCCAACTGTTGTAGTGAGTGTCATGTGGATAGATCCAAAGCCATCCCCCTCCCCCAGCTATTGTAGGGAGTGTCATGTGAATATATTCAGAGACTCCCCTCTCCCAACTATTGTGGTGAGCGTGATTTCAACAGATCCAGAGACCTTCCCTCTCCCCCAGCTGTCGTAGTGAGCGTGATGTAGACAGATCCAGAACCTCCCCCCCTTCCCCAGCTGTTGTCGTAAGCGTGTTGTTGACAGATGCAGAGACTACCCCCTCCCTAAATGTTGTAGCTAATGTCATGTGGATAGATCTAAAGCCTCTCCTCTCCCCCAACTGTTGCGGTGAGCGTGATATGGACAGATCAGAGCCTTCTCCCTCCTCTAACTGTGGTAAAGTGTCTCCTGTAGACAGATCCAGATCCCTCCTTCCCCAGCTGTTGTGGTGAATGTGATATGGACAGATCCAAAGCCTGCCGCTTCTCACAACTGTGGTGAGCGTAATGTTGAAAGATCCAGAGTCCTCCATCCCCTTCCAGAAACTGTGGCAATGAGCGTCACGAGGACAAATCCAAAGTCTCCCCTTTCCCCAAACTGTTGAGATGAGTCTGATGTAGAGACATCCAGAACCTCTACCCTCTCCCACCTGTTGTAGTTAGTGTCATGTGCACAGTTCCAGGTTCTACCCTCTCCCCCAGCTTTTACAGTAAGTATCATGTGGACAGATCCAGAGCCGCGCCCCTTCCCCAACTGTTGTGTTGAGCGTGATGTGGACAGATCCAGAGCCTTCCCCAGATTTTGCAGTAAGTGTCTTGTGGACAGATCGAGAGCCTCCCCACTACCCCAGCTGCTGTGATGAGCTTAGGTGGAAAGATACAGAGCCTTCCCTTTCTGCCAACTGTTATAGTGAATGTCATGTGGACAAATCCAGAGCCTCCCCCATCCCACATTTGTTGTGGTGAGCGTGATGTGGAAGGATCCAGAACCTCATCCCTTCCCAGTTGTTGTACTGGGTGTCATGTGGACAGACCCAGTGCCTCCTTCCCTTCTCCAAGTTGTTGTAGCGAGCGTCATGTGGACAGATCTAAAGCCTCTCACCTTCTCCAGCTGTTATGGTCAGCATGATATGGACAGATCCAGAAACTTCCCCCCCCCCTCAATAGTTGCAGTGAGCGTGATGTGGACAGATCCAAAGCCTTCCCCCTCCCGCAACTGTTGTGGTGAGCGTCATGTAGACAGATCCAGAGTCTCCCCCCTCCACAAACTGTGTCAGTGAATGTCATGTGGATAGCTAAATCCAGAGCCTACCCTCTCCCCAACATTTGTCGTTATTGTCATATGAACAGATCCATAACCTCCCCTCTCCCCAAATATTGTAGCTAGTGCCATGTGGAGAGATCCAGAGCCTTCCTCTTCGCCCCAACTATTGTCGTGAGTGTCATATGGACAGATCCAGAGCCTTCCCCTTCCCCCAACTGTTCTAGTGAATGACATATGGACAGATGCAGGGCCTCCCTCTCCCTCAACTATTGTAGTAAGCGTCATGTGCACATTCCCGCAACTGTTGTAGTGAGTGCCATATGGACCTATCCAGAGCCTCCCCACCACCCCAACTGTTGTAGTGACTGTCATGTGGACAGATGCAAAGCCTACCCCCTCCTCAAATTGTTATGGTGAGCTTGATGTGGACAGATCCAATGCCTCCCAAATCTGTTGTGGTGAACGTAATGTGGACAGATCCAGATTCCCCCTCCCCCCTCCACCATATGTTATGGTGAGTGTGATGTGGATAGATCCAGAGCCTCCCGCTTCCCCCATCTGTTGTGTTGAGCGTAATGTGGACAGAACCAGAGCCTCCTCACTCCCCTAACTGTTGTAGTGAGTGTTATTTGGACAGTTCCAGAGCCTCCCCCAGTTCTTATAGTAAGATTCAAGTGGACAGATCAAGACCCCATCCCTCCCCAAACTGTTGTAGTGACTGTGATGTCGACAGACTCGAAGCCTTCTCCTGCCCCAGTTGTTATGGTGAGCGTCATGTAGACAGATCCAGAGCCTCTCTCTCCCCCAGATGTTGCGGTGAGTGTCTTGTGGACAGATCGAGAGCCTCCCCACTCCCCCAGCTGCAGTAGTAAGTGTCATGTGGACAGATCCAGAGCCCCTCCCTTACCCAAACTATTATAGTGAGTGTCATTTGGAAAGATCCAGAGCCTGAGCCTCCCTCCTCCCTCAATTGTTGTAGTAAGTGTCAAGTGGACACATCTAGACCCTCTTCCATCCCCAAACAGTTATGGTTAGCGTGATATGGACAGATCCAGAAACTCCTCCCCCTCCCCAAACAGTTTTAGTGAGTGTCTTGTGGATAGGTCCAGAGCCTTCCCTCTTCCCAACTTTTGTAGTGAGAGCGATGTGGACAGATGCAGAGCCTCTCCCCCACCCGTAACTGTTGTGGTAAGCGTGATGATGGCAGACGCAGACACTACCACCTCCCTAAATGTTGTAGCGAGTGCCATGTGGACAGATCCAGAGCCTCACCGCTGCCCCAGCAATTGTAGTGAGTGTCATATAGATAGTTCCAGAGCCTTTCCCCTTCTCCAACTGTTCTAGTGAGTGCCATTTGGACAGATGCAGAGCCTCCCTTTCCCGCAACTGTTGCAATGAGTGCCATCTGGACAGATCCAGAGCCTCCCCACTACCCGAGTTGTTGTAGTGACTATCATGTGGACAGATCCAGAGCCTACCCTCTCCCCCAACTGTAGTGTTGAGCGTAATGTGGACAGACCCATAGCCTCCTTCCTCCTCAACTGTTTTGGTGAGTTTGTTTAGCACATATCCAGAGCCTCCCGCCTCCCCCAACTGTTGTGGTCAGATTGAGGTGTACAGATCCAGAGCCTCCACCTTCAACCAATTGTTGTAGTGAGTGTCTTGTCGACAGATCCAGAGCCTCATCCCTCCCCAAATTGCTGTAGCAAAAAGAGAAAAAGAATGTGTCAAGTTAACAGAACTAGAGCCTCACCCCTTCCCAAACGTTTGTAGTGAACGTGATATGGAAAGATCCACAAACTCTCCCCTCCCCAAACTGCTGCATTGAGTGTCATGTGAATAGATCCAGAGCCTCCACCTCCCCAACTGTTGTGGTGAGCGTGATGTTGACATATCCAGAGCATCCCCTTTCCTAGAATTGTTGTAGTGAGTGTCAAGAGGACAGATAAAGAGCCTCCCCGCTCCAACATTTTTTATGGTGGGCGTGATAATGGACAGATCCAGAGCCTCCCCCTCCACCAACTGTTGAAGTGAGCGTCATTTGAGCACAACTAGAGCCTCACCCTTCCCCATATGTTGCGGTGAGTGTCTTGTGGACAGATCGAGAGCCTCCCCACTTCTCCAACCGTTGTGGCGGGTGTCATGTGGGCAGATCCAGAGCCTCACTCTTCCTCCATGTATTTTGATGAGCGTGATGTGAACAGATGCAGATCCTGCCCCCTCCCTAAACTGTTGTGTTGAGTGTCATATGGACTGATCCAGATACCCCCCCCCCCCCGCTCCCCAAACTATTGTGGTGAGCGTGATTTAGAGAGATTCAGAGCCTGCCCCCCTCCACTTATTGTGTTGAGCTTGATATGGACAGATGCAGATCCTCCCCCTCCCACATATGTTACGGTGAGTGACTTGAGAACAGATCGAGAGACTCCAATTACCAAAACTGTTGTAGTGAGCATGAAGTGGACATAACTAGAGCCTCCTCCTTCCCCCAAGCGTTGCATTAGGTGTCAAGTGGGCAGATCCAGAGCCTCTCCCCGACCCCAGTTGTTATAGTGAGTGTCATGTGGACAGATCCAGAGCCTACCCTCTCCTCCAATTGTTAAAGCAAGTGTCAAGTGGACAGAGTTAGAGCCTCTCTCCTACGAAATTTGTGGTGTTGAGCGTAATATGGATAGATCGGGAGCATGCAGCCTCCCTCACCTGTTGTGGTGAACACGATGTGGACAGATCCAGAGCATCTTCTCTCACCCAACTTTTGTGGTGAACGTGATGTGGAGAGATTCCGAGCCTCCCCATCCCCCAACTGTTGTAGTGAGTGTCATGTGGACAGATCCAGATCCTCTCCCCTCCCCAAACTTTTATTAGAATGGTTGTTATGTGGATACATCCAAAGTTTCTCCCCTCTCCCAGTTGTTGTAGTGTGTCATGTGCATAGATCCTGAGCCTCCCCCTCCCCTAGTTGTTGTACTGAGAGTCATATGGACTGATCCAGAACCTTCTCCTTCCCCATTTTTGGTGGTGAGCGTAATATTGACAGATCTAGAACTTCCCCTCTCCCCCAGCTGTTGTGGTAAACGTCACTGGGACAGAACGAAAGCCTCTCCCTTCCCCCAATTGTTGTAGTGAGTTTATGTGCATCGATCTAGAGTCTTCTCCTCGGAAACTGTTATACTGAGTGTCATGTTGACTGATCCAGAGCCTCCTCCTCCTCCCATTTTTTGTGGTAAGAGTAATGTAAACAGATCAAGAGCCTCCCCCTCCCCCATTTTTTTGTGATGAGTGTAATATGGACAGATGCATAGCTTCCCCTCTACCCCATCTGTTGTGGTGAATATCATTTCGACAGATCCAGAGCTTCTCCCCTTCCCCAACTGCTGTGGTGAGCGTGATGATGACACTTTCAAAGCCTCCTCCTTCCCCCAATTGTTGTAGTGAGTGCCACTTGGACAGATCCAGAGCCTCTCCAGTCCCCCATATTTTTGTGGTATGAGTAATGTGGAGAGATGCTGAGGCCCCTCCCCCAACTGTTGCTCTGAATTTCATGCGGACAGATCCAGAACCTTTCCTCTCCCAAGCTGCTGTGAGCGTGATGTGGACAGATTCAGAGCCTCCTCCTCCCCCATCTGCTGTAATGATTGTCATGTGGATAGATCCAGAGCCTCCCTTACCTAATTGTTGTGGTGAGCGTAATGTGGACATATCCAAAGCCTCCCCCCTCCCCCAATTGTCGTAATGAGTGCTACCTGGACAGATTCAGAGCCTCCCCCGTCCCCCATTCGTTGTGGTATGAGTAATGTGGACAGACGATGAGCCCCCCTCCCCCTACTGTTGCCCTGAGTTTCATGTAAACAGATCCAGAGCCACCCCTCTCCTGAAACTGCTGTAATGAATGTCATGTGGACAGATACAGAGTTTCTCCCCTACCCCGACTTTTATTATAGTGATTGTCATGTGGATAGATACAGAGCTTCTCACCTCTCCCAACTGTTGTAGTTCGTGTCATGTGGGCTGATTCGGAGCCTCCCCCTCCCCCAACTGTTGTAGTGAGTGTTATATGGACATATCCGGAGCCTTCTCTTCCCATTTCTTGTATTCAGAGTAATGTGGATAGATGTAGAGCTTCCCCCTCTCCTCCCCCAATTGTTGTGGTGAACGTCATTTGGACAGATACAAAGCCTATACCATTCCCCTAACTGTTGTGGTGAGTGTGATGTGGACAGTTTCAGAGCTTTCCCTTCCCCCAACAGTTACAATGAGTGCCACGTGGACATGTCTAGAGCCTCTCCCCTCCCTCGACTTTTGTGGTGAGCGTAATGTCGACAGATCTAGAGTCACCTCCTTCTCCCAGTTGTTGTGGTGAGTGTTATTTGGACGGGGCCAGAGCGTCCCCCCTTTCCCAACTGTTGTGGTGAGTCCATGTGAACAGATCCAGAGCCTCTTCCCTCCCCCAGCTGTTGTAGTGAGTGTCATCTTGACAGATGCAGAGCCTTCCCCCTCCACAGCTGGTTAGTGGGTGTCATGTGGACTGCTCAAGTCCCTCCTCCCTCCCTCAACTGTTGTGGAAGGGTGATGTGAATATATCCAGAGCCTCCTCCCTCCCCCAATTGTTGTGGTGAGCGTGAATGTGGACAGATCCATAGCGTCTTTCTTCCCATCTCTTTCGGTGACGGTGAGCGTGATGTAGACATATTTAGAGCCTCCCCCCTCCCCCAACTGTTATAGTGATTGTCATGTGGACATAACCAGAGTCTATCCCCTCCTCAAATGCTGTGGTGGGCGTAATGAGGACATATCTAATGCCTCCTTCCTCCCCCATCTGTTGTAGTGAGTGTCATGTGGACAGTTCCAAAGCCTCCCCCTTCCCCAGTTCTTGTAGTGATTGTCATATGGACAGATCCAGAGCATCCCCCTCCCCAAATGTTTTGGTGAGCGTATTGTGGACAGATCCAGAGCCTCCCTCTCCCTCTCCCCCAACTGTTGTAGTGAGTGTCTTATGGACAGATCCAGAACCTCTCCCCTCCCATAACTTTTATCATAACGCTTGTTATGTGGATAGATCCAGAGCTTCTCCCCTCTCCCAGCTGTTGTAGTGAGTGTTATGTGCAGAGATCCAGAGCTTCTCCCTCCCTCAACTGTTGTAGTGTGTGTCATGTTGACAGATCCAGAGCCTTTCCCCTCCTCCAGCTTTTATCATAGTAATTGTCATGTGGATAGATCCAGTGCTTCTCCCCTCCCCCACCTATTGTAGTGTGTTCTGTCTAAAGATCAAGAGCCTCCCCCTCCCCCAACTGTTGTACTGAGTGTCATGTGGATAGATCCAGAGCCTCCCCTCCCCCAGCTTTTGTAGCAAGTTTCATCTGGACAGATCCAGAATCTCCCTCCTCCCCTAATTATTGTAGGGAATGTCATTTGGACATATATATAGTGCCTCCCCCCCCCTCCCTAACTAGCGAGCGTGATAAGGACAGATCCAGAGCCTCCACCTCTTCCAACTGTTCTTCATAGCGTGATATGGACAGATCAAGAGCCTCCCCCTCCCCCAACTGTTGTATTGAGTGTTATTTGGATAGTTCTAGAGCCTCCCACTCCCCCAGATGTTGTGGTGAGCGTAATGTGAACAGATCTAGAGCCTCCCCCTCCCCAGCTATTGTGGTGAGTGTCATCTTGACAGATGCAGAGCCTTTCCCCTTCCCAGCTGTTGTAGTGAGTGCCATGTAGACAGATCAAGTCCCTCCTCCTTCCCCCAGTTGTTGTGGTGAGCGTGAATGTGGACAGATCCATAGCGTCTTTCTTTCCCCAACCTTTGCAGTGACGGTGAGCGTGATGTAGACATATCTAGAGCCATCCCCCTCCCCCAACTGTTATAGTGATTGTCACGTGGTCAGAACCAGAGCCTATTCCCTCCCGAAATGTTGTGGTGGGCGTAATGTGGACAGATCCAATGCCTCCTCCCTTCCCCAACTGCTGTAATGAGTGTCATGTGGACAGTTCCAGAGCCTCCCCTTCCCCAATTGTTGTAGTGATTGCCAAGTGGATAGATCCAGAGCCTCTCCCTCTCCCATCTGTTGCTGTGATCTTAATGTGGTTAGATCGAGAGCTTCCCCTTCCCCAAACCTTTGTGGTGTACGTGATGAGGACAGATCCAGATCCTCCCCACTGCTATGGTGGCGTGATGATGAAAGATCCAGAACCTCCCCCTCACCCAACTGCTGCTGTGAGTGTCTTCTTGACAGATCGAGAGCCTCCCCACTCCCCTATGTGGTCAGATCTAGAGCTCTCCCCTTCCCTCACTATTCCCCCAACTGTTGTAGTGATTGTCATGTAGACAGATCCAGAGCCTCCCCCCTCCCCCAGCTGTTGTGGTGAATGTGATGTGGACAGACTCAGAGCCTCCCCCCTACCCCATCTGTTGTGGTGAGTGTGATGTGGACAGACTCAGAGCCTCCCCCCTCTCCCAGCTGTTGTGGTGAGCGTGATGAGGACAGATCCAGACCCTCATCTCTCTCCCAACTGTTGTAGTGTGTCATCTGGACAGATGTAGTGCCTCCACCCTTCCCCAACTGTTGTAGTGAGACTGATGAGGACAGATCCAGAGCCTTTCCCTTCCACTAACTATTGTTGTAAGCTTGGTATGGACAGATCTAGAACGTCTCTCCTCCCCCAGCTGTTGTGATGAAGGTGATGTGGACAGTTCCACAACTTCCATCCTCCCCAAACTGTCGTACTGAGTGTCATTTGGACAGGTCTAGAGACTCTCCCCTTCCCCAACTGTTGTAGTGAGCGTGATGGTTAGATCCAGAGCCTGCCCATTCCCCAAACTAGAACGTGGTTTAGACAGTTCTAGTGCTTCCCCCCTCCCCCAGATGTTGCATTGAGTGTCATGTGGACAGATCCAGAGCCTCCCCTCTACCCCAGCTGTTGTGGTGAATGTAATGTGGACAATTCCAGAGCGTCCCCCTCCCAACTGTTGTCATGATTGTCATATGGATAGATCCAGAGCCTGATGTGGACAGAAAAAGGGCGTCCCCCCTCCCCCATCTGTTGCCGTGAGTTGTATGTGGACAGATCCAGAGCCTCCCCCTCTCCATCAACTGTTGTTATGAGCGAGATGAGAACACATCTAGAGCTTCTCCCTCCCCCAACTGTTGTATTGAGTGTCATTTGGATAGATCTAGAGTATCCCCCTCCTCCATTTGATATGGCGAGCGTGATGTGGACAGATCTAAAGCCTTCTCCCTTTCCCAATTCTTGTGCTGTGCGTGAAGTGGAAAGATCCAGAGCCTCCAACTCCCCTAACTTTTGCAGTGAGTGTCATCTTGACAGATGAAGAGCCTTTTCCTTCTCCTCATCTGTTGTTGTGAGTGTCATGTGGACAGATCCAGAGCCTCTCCCCTCCCCAAACTGTTGTAGTGAACGTCAAGGGGACATATCCAGAGCCTCCCCCTTCCCCTAGCTGATGTAGTGAGCGTCATGTGGACAGTTCCAGAGCCTTCCCCCTCCCCCCAACTCTTGTGTTAAGTGTCATGAGGATAGGTTCAGAATCTCCCCCCTTCCTCAACTGTTGTAGTGAGTGTCATGTGGACAGATTCAGAGCCTCCCCCCTCCCCCACCCGTTATTGTGAGCGTGATGTAGACAGATCCAGAGCCTCCCTTTTCCCCAACTGTTGTGATGAGTGTCATGTGTTCAGATGCAGAGTCTCTTCCCTCCCCAAACTGTTGTAGTGAACGTCAAGGGGACAGATCCAGAGTCTCCCCCTCCCCCAACTGTTGTAGTGAGCGTCATCAGGACAGATCCAAGGCCTGCCCTCTCCCCCTTCCCCATTAAGCTCTCTGCATCTTTGTTTGTGTATACAGTAACGTCAAAGCCGCCGCGGACCACCCTTCTCTCGTTTTCTAAACACACAAGAACTATTTTTCTATTCTGGGACTCGAAGGTCAGGAAATTATAGTCATTTTGTAGGTCGAACTTTCTATGTGGATACTTTACTTTCCATAATGAGAGACTATCCCGGTTAGAAGATTAAAGTTAGTTTAGATTGTATTTACGCCTAAGGTGTTTCTGTGACTTCATAAGAAAACTTGCAGTTTTTTATTATCAAGTGAAACAAGAAAGGTCTAAGTTACTAACAGTACCAGCATACTGAGTATATTAAGTTACTATGCTCACTGGGCATTCTAGGTATTATAAGTTACTACATGTACTTGGCACACTAGGTATATTAAGTTATTAGGTGTACTGGGCATACTAGGTATGCAAAGTTACTAGGTGCAAAAGGCATTCTAGATATGCCAGGTTACTAGGTGTACTGGGCATACTAGGTATACTGTTGATATGTGTACTGGGCATACTATGTATACAAGTTACTAAGTGTAATGGGAACTCTAGGTATGCTAAGTTACTAGATACGCAAAGCATTCTAGGTATACTAAGATGCTAAGTGTACTGGGAATGCTAGGTATATTACGTTGCTAAGTGTACTGGGCATACAAGGTATACTAAATTACTAAGAGCAATGGAACTACAAGGCATATTACGTTACTAGGTGGACTGAGCTCTCTAGGTATACTAACTTACCAAGTGTACTGGGATTACTAGGTAGAGTATGTTTCTAGTTGTACTGGAAATACTAGGTATACCAACTTACTAAGTGTAGTGGGAATACTAGGTATACTATGTTACTAGGTGTACTGGGAATACTAAGTATACTAAGTATACTACGTTACTAATGTAGAGAAAAACAAAGTACAGTAAGTTGCTATGAGTATTGTGGATACAAGATATTATAAGTTATTAGGTATACTGGGCATACTGTGTTACCAGATGCATTGGGCATACAAGGTATACTAAGTTACTAGATGCACTGGGCGTACTATGTTTATTGTTACTAGGCGTACTGAGAATATCAGGTACACACAGTTAATAAGTGTACTGGGCATACTAGGTATATTGTTACTAGTTGTACTGGGATTGATAGACATACTCAGTTACTAGGTGTACTGGGTATACTAAGTATGCTAAGTTGGGTGTACTGGGCATACTAGGGATGCTAAGGTGCTAAGTGTACTGGGCATACCAGACACACTACGTGATCCATTATGGACATCTTGACAGAAATTTTGACGTGGCTATAATTAGGATGGCTGGCCGTATAGTCCCATCCCTGGGACAGAGCCGCTGCCCAGCGGGGTCGGCGTCTGCAGTGAGGCGTGGCAGTCGTCCTGGGTACCCGGCGCGGTGTGGGCACGCGGCTCTTGGCACTTCACGCCTCCTACCGGTGGCTCTACTCAAACACCTACGCCGCAACACAGTGTGTAGCGGACTCTACTAGAAGAGACCGCCCCTCGCTGGCGCCTCCCTCGCTGACCAACAGCTCTCGTATTGACATGCACTAGTGCCTCCCTCTCTCTACGGTCCCTCTTGTGATAGAGTACGATCCAATATGCCCGTCCAAGGGAGCAAACGCCATCAAGTACCGTCACATAAACCTTGTACCACCGAGTCATGAAGCGATTCGTTATTCTCAACACTTGCCATGATGCAACGCTTTACACTGCTCAACTCGGCGTTATCCACTATTTTCTTCCCATTGTCTGCTGCGTCTAGTGACCTAGTCATCACTGTGGGGTGTGTTTAGTGACTCAGCCATTAATGTTAAGTGTTTTTAGTGACCTAGTCATTATTGTGGAATGTGTTTAGTGACCCAGTCATTACTGTAAAATGTGTCTAGTGACCCAGTAATTAATGTCAAGTGTATCTAGTGATCTGATAATTAGTCAAGTGTGTCTAGTGACCGAGACATTACTTCACTTTTGTTGCCAATATTCTCAAAAGAAGTGTAGTTAACATTTAGGACCAACCTCAGGCACTGACAAAAGAGCGGTCATACTTTTCCATGACAGTGATTGTCAGAGGAACTTAAGCTTTGATCAACAGTTTAGCCGAGAGAAATGATTGTCTGATTCCGTTCTTCGTGGAAAGACAAAACACGAGTTCCTTTGCTTTGAGCGGACCTGAACTGTGTAGAGAGTGGCAAGTGACTGGTGCCGGTGCACGGCTGACGGTGCCAAGTTTGATCCGGTCTAACTTTTGATCACTTCATTATTCTAAGCTGAAAACAAGAACTTCGAAGTGACTAGGAAAGCGGTGATCCTGAAAGTGAAGTTCAGATAAAATTCAGTGCCGGAAGTTCCCGTGTTGTGTATCGTATCAATTTAAATAACCAGTTAGAACTTTGGTGTCCCTGTGGGTCTCTAGGCAGCCAGCGACAGCCGACTGGCAACTACCAATAAAGAAAATTTCCTGCACGCCAGAAGATGGAGATGATGGCAGTAGAGGGGCGGTCCTGCCCACGACCCCAGCCGCTGCTACTGTTCCTGCTACTGGCCTCTCTGGTGCTCCCATCCACCCACCCCCTCGTAAGTTACCTGCCCGTCACTCTGTACCTAAGTTTCAGCTCTCAGTAAAAGTCTACTTTCGTAACACAATCTGCACTCTTATAAAATGTGTAGCTTTAGATAATATCTCATGGATTACTTCCGTTGTATGTGGCCGACAGATGAAAGGAATTATTTATGAACTTACGACACATGATAAGGCGATAGTGGTGACAGTTGAGGATATCATGCAGAATGCAGGGTTCAGCAATGAAGAAATAGATACGCAAAGCACATGAAAACATTCAAAATCCCGTGGAGCTTAAGCTCCCCAGCGGCAGAGATTTATCCTAATTTTCTGTATCTGAAACCTTATTGAACGTCGTGACAACAATCTGTTGGCCACTGTCTATGTTCCTCTTCACGCGGAGAGAGACATATTGTATATTTAAACTATGGTACTGAAATCTAAGGTAAATTTGGGCTACCAGGGTAGATTTACTAAGATTCTGTTGAAATAACTTAAATTTCAGTATCATAATTGAAACACACCAACGCGTGAATGATGATGTTAACATACGTAGAATATAGAATTGCAAGAAAGTAAGAATGTGAGTCTTCACGAGTGTACACCGCCATCAAACACACACACACAGACACACACACGCACACACACACACACACACACACACACACACACACACACACACACACACACA
>JAYMFT010057229.1:0-29514 GCA_038088735.1 Panulirus argus | reverse complement strand
TGGGGTCTGACTAAGACCCTTTGTGACCCCTGTAATCCTTTTGCGCTACTGCTCACAGGATGAGTATGGGGTGCACAATAAGTTTGCCGAGTATAGGAAAAGTGAGAAAACGTTTATTACTCTACACTGAGAACTTAAAAAAAAATCTGGACTAATCATACCAGGCCTCAAGGCAATACCTACAGCCTTCCACTGAGCATATAACCTACAACGGTGTTCCATCTTCCAATCCACTGTGTCGCCAACGTCACGCAAAAGTGTCCTTATCATTACGACACAATCTAGAATTAATCAAGCTGAGATAAACACCTGATGCAGGCCAGACCTCAGCAGGGGTATTACTACCTTTATAATCCTCTCCAACCCTTCGGCACGACGAGACAACCCTTCGGGCATGATGGCGTTGGCCCTTTGACCTGACCAACGAGGTCAAAGGCCACACACCACACCCAAGGACTGTGCCGTCCTGCTACGTTTGCTCATAAGATTATCATCTATTAACAAACAAAAAAAATCGAGAGCAACTCACACAAGGACAGCTATCTTGATCCGCCACATACCTGCAAAGATAAGAGATCATTAGCATTGCACCACACAGCAAAAGAGTAAGTCTTCACTGACAAGATACATAAAGTATTACCATAGTAACATCGCCAACAGACTTACAACGAGACGATCATTCACAACAGTTCACTGACATGACCCTCTGAGCAAAGCCACCCCTCCTGATGGCCAATCAATACCACCTCAAAATCTGCGATGTTTCCTTTGAAAGTCCCCTATACCTTCACTTAGTAAAAAGGTTTTCAAATAAACGAAAAAAAAAGATATTTCATAAAGATCTACAAACTAACTTCCCATGTTACTTGTTAGTACAAGAAACTAAATTTACGTTTAGATGTTTTCATATACGTGTCACAGACCCACCAAGTAAAAATATACATTAGAAATCACACCAATTGCATCCCCTCTCTCTCTCTCTCTCTCTCTCTCTCTCTCTCTCTCTCTATATATATATATATATATATATATATATATATATATATATATATATATATATATATATAAGCATGAGCAAGGCAACAATCAAGTCGTATAATGAACAGCAACAAAAACCTGTAGCGGCACTAGCCAGCGAGGGCTTTGGCCAGTCCAAGTGTTCAAAACGTGCGTGTACTAATGTGCATGACATAAATCATAAACTATCATCATGCAACAAGTCTCAGTTAGTTACTGGGCAGAGAGAGAGGGAGAAAGAGAGAGAGGGGGGGCAGGCAGGGTTGTGAATATAGCGGCTGGGGTGTGGTGTGACGGGCCGGTTCAGCCTCAACTGTCAAGCCTGGAACTCCACCGTCCAGGAGTGACTCCACAAGACGCCCTGGTCTAAGGTGGACACGAACATGCATGATCTTCATGAGGTTGATGACCATTGTTAAAGGATGTGATGTTCTCATAAGATAACTTATGAATGAAATACTTTTCAGAGAGAGAGAGAGAGAGAGAGAGAGAGAGAGAGAGAGAGAGCACATGCTGGCGTGGGTAACTGTGTGTTGGGGAGGATGAGAGGTCGTGGGAGAACGCGTGTAGTACCCACGACGGTGCGGCGGTTACGCAGACCATGGCGATGACGACCGCCCGTGTGGACGGAGCGCAAGTCGTCCGTCCCTACACAGTGCCGCATGACGCGCCAGCCCTCCCAGGATACGCGCGCGCATATCAGCCGCACACCACACCGCGCTGCGCGATGGACTTGAAGATCAAGCCAAAGTCGATTACGAACTCCTTCACGACTACATGTCTTTTGTCCCCCTCTGAGCGAGTGAGGAACCTTACAAGTTGCTGATTTGGGCTTAAGTGAGAAAATATGTATCGTCAAATATTCCGTTCCAAATTCACCAAAAGTTCCCGCAACCTCCCTCAAGGTATACATACATCTGCATAAAAAATGGCGTTCCTATTCATGAGGCTTCGCTTTCGCATTCTCTTGAAACTTCTTGATTTGCTAAGAAAGAAATTCCAAAATACAGGAAACGGTACCAAAAAGGAACTGCTAATAGGAGAGAGAGAGAGAGAGAGAGAGAGAGAGAGAGAGGGGAATCTGGGTGCCCCAGCCCTACTACCAATCCAGTCCTGGGGTTCCATCCTGCGGTCAGGGTCACCGTTCCTTCCCCCACCACCTCCCCTCGAGAAGCCATGAACTATGCTCTCCTGCCATATATACTACATGCACACTCACGCCCTCCAATGTGGGAGCCTTTACAGTCACACAGAAATTCAAGAAATTGTATTGACAGTAAAGAATAGTCAATAGATAGGGAGCCCGAAAACTTCCTCCCCTTACAGTACAAACAGGTAATAGGTAATTACACACAGACATATGAAATTGGGTCTATACTTTATACAAGCGAATATCATCTCACATGCACTTTGTACATTTGCCGAGGTGCCTTCCTTGGGATGCTCCTGCTCCAGCCGCCCCTCTGCAACTCTGCACATTGAGGTAACGGCATCAGGTGTCATAACACCACGGTACAGCTTTGACTCACGCCGGGGGTGGAGGCAAACCTCTCGGACGCCCGGATTTTACTGCTGGAAATATTTTTATGAGACCCGCGGACAAAGACGGTACGTGAGCAGAAGGCGAGGAAAGGCCAGCAGGGAGGAGAGGCCGCCGCTCCTCCTGCACCACCTAGAGACAAAATGCTGCTCCTTCTTTCTGGGTTAAGTGCATATTTTGTGATGACCTCCAGCAGTATGGCTAACACTTTGGTGGCTCAACGACGGGAACACAGAGCAGTAGTTGTTCTCACTGCCAGGCTGGTCTGCATTCCAACAACCTTTATACTACTTGCCTGCAGAGGCTATAATTATCCTCTGGTAATCACATTACATAAGCCACACCACCATTTCTGCCCAGAGCCACAGGCCAAACGAAGCGGGGAACACCAAATGCAATCATCATTAACGTTAACAAAGCCAGTATTAAGTGTTCTACAGAACAGATATGTAAACAAGACTAGATGTAAACTTGTACATTTTGCCTGTATGCCATCCAGTGCCGAAGACTTGCACCAAGGCCTCACAACGTACAGCCTAGTGGAACCTTCAGGGAATAACATACGTACAATTATCTAGCCAAGGGCGTTCGAAGAATACCTTGGCTCTCTTGATGACTGAAGAAAATGTTCACAATATGCGCTAGAGGTGTACTGTTTACACAAAGAAATCAAGAACTCTGCTGGGTCGTCCAATCTAAGGGCGTTAACCGGGTCACTAAACATAGGTTCGTATGCCCTCTGAAACTTTCTCGTATAGCCTTGCTGTCATCCGCTTATGGACCTCCTTCTGTAAACTGGCGCCAATATTAGACGCGGTTCGGGAATTTCTCTTTGTCCGTGAAAAGAAGTGCTTTGGCTTCTTTGCTGTTAGTTGCGAAGCTCTTTGTTCCTCGCGCTTTTGCCCATTATAAAATGTTTTCACTCGGTGCTTTAGATCTTATTTTCCAACCTACGCTTCCTTCCGGAAGAAAGTCGGAGCGAGTGGGGAAAAGACAGCAGCTTATTGTTGTACAGAGTGAGGAAGACTGCAGCGAGTGAAGAAGACCGCAGCTTGCAAATGGAGCAATGGAAAAGACTGCAGCTATCCATCAAAGCGAGTGAAAAAGACTGCAGCTTACTACGGAAGCGAGTGAGGGAAACTGCAGCTTACTACCTATTCCTATACTGCACTCTGTTCTTCACCTGCTAGATTGTCTCTATCATCATCACTCTACTGGATATATTTAGTACATTCCTAATATATATTTCCGAGTTCATTTTTCCATGCGCTAGTTGGGCAGGTTTCTGGTAACCTCTACCTAATTCTTGTTGACGCTGGACTAATAAACACATCCTCACTCTATTCACTCTCGTTGGGTGCAGGTATCCAGCTCAAGACGGATTCCGACTGTATCACACTGTGATGCGAATACATCATTCTGTTCACAGCGGCCATGTGAATCATTCCTTTTCCCTTCTCGTTGGCTTCATAACCTATTGACAAAACGTACTTTTAAAGCAGAAGTTCTCTTCATCATGAATGCAAGCAGACTTGTTACCTGGAAAACATTTATGATGACAAATCGACACCTGGGAAACCTGAATGACGGCCCGTCCCCTGCCGACATTCCACGCAACACAGCACGCGACACTGGGAGCAGTCAAAACAACAAAGCACTCACAAACACACCCGGTAGGGTGTACCGGGCGCCTCTCCATGCTGCAGGTGGGTGCGCGGGTGAGATAACGGGAGGGGCTGATGACACGAAGGTGACGGGTGATGGGTAGGTGACCAGGAGGATGTGGGGCGCGACGCAGGGGTCGGGCTGGTGAGGAAGCAACTACTAACTCCCACACCTAAATATTTATATTGGTAAGGCGGGGGAGGCAGAGTAACCCTGTCTGTTTATCAACACTACCACTCCTCTCCCTCCTCATGATGATCGCATCACCACCACTTCCTCCTCATGATCACATACCCACCACCACTCCTTCCTCATGATCACAACCCCACCACCACTCCCTCCTCATGATCAAAACACCTTTACCTACCTTGTCAACTTAATAACCATTCTTCACTTCACTTCCTAAAACAGTGACTAATCTAATTCCAAGCATCCAGCCCACGGTTCATTAGTTGGTCTCAGCCATGCCCACATCAACATAAAAGCACCCAGTCAACGTTAAGATCTTCATTATACAACCGATAACGAGAGAGAGAAAAAAATAATAACATTCTTCTATAAACATACAGACTATAACCACGTCATTTCCCACAAAGTCAAAAGCACAATTACGTCTATCAATCAACATTTCCTTTTTTTCAGTATCCCGCGTTTTAAGGAGTGCTTGCGCTCTCTCTCTCTGCTTTAATGGAGAGCACCCAATTTCGTTTCTAAAGCACACACACTGCTCTGTGAGTCATGGGTTCGAATCCTGATAGCTGAGCAGCATCGACCCACAGTCGATCCCGAGACAGGGGCTCTGTAAAGAGAGAAAGACACAGTACACATACTCGATGTTAAGAGACGTGGCAACACGAGCGCAAAACCTTCCCTTTAACACATACACACACACACACACACACACACACACACACGGTGTTGTGTGTCTGTTTGTCGGTCTGCGTCCGTGGAAAAAAGTTCAAAGTCGGCCGAAGAGCAAAATGAGTGTACCTTAAGGATTTTGCGAAGATGAGGGTGTAGTGAAGGTGTCCTTTTTTGACCTGACCCTGAAAATGATCCAAGCTAGCTTCAACGCAGGCCGAAGGAGCTAATAATAATAATAATAATAATAATAATAATAATAATAATAATAATAATAATAATAATAATTAATAATAATAACAGTGAGTGCAGGGATGGGGGAAAACTTGGAAAAACTGCCAGAATACGCAAGGCATCACAGCAGACTGATGGGAACATGACAGTGCTACAGGAGTGGAAGGCTGAGGACACAGTTGGTGATAGGTTGAGGTCGCCCTGCCCTCGGCAGTTACGTCTTGAACGGGTATGTCGCCCTCTTTTTTTTTTTTTTTTACCTTTTCTTATACTAATGTGGGCAATGTGAAGATTTTCTCCTCTCAGTATTTGTCAGTCATTATATATGTTTACGCATGCGTAATACTAAGCGGATCCTTGTTGTGCTTATTGGGAGAAATTGTAGAAATCATATCCCCAGCGCTGTTCCCAGGGGGAGCCAGCTAATTAGACGTCCCGGGATTAGTAACGATATAATCTATTTTGTATTTTGGTCTCCAGTGTCTTGCCGGTTGGATGCATCAGACTGCCGTGGCCGCTGGTCGAGTGCCCCTGGTTGTTGGTCGAGTGCTCATGGTTCCTGGTCGAGTGCTCCCGGCTGCTGGTCGGGTGATCCTGGCTGGGGTTTGTGCCATGAATTCTGCTCGCCTGCCTGCCTGCCGGCCGGTGGATGGGCGGGTGGGGAAGGCTAAGGGAACAGAAGCCGTCAGTCTTATTGATGTTCAGACCCCTCTCTCTGGCGCTTACACCCTCCCACCCACCACACACTTGCCTGTGAGTGTGCATAAACTTGCACTCAGGGAAACACTCACACTGCTTGACTCCGATCCACGAGAAAATTCAAATCATTTACGTGACACCTCGCCAAGCACTGATGTCTCCCCGTAGGAGGGGACATCTTGGTGACGCACTACACCGGAAAGGCAGTACAGGTACCAGTCGGTCTGTCTGTCTGTCTGTCTCTGCCTCTGCCTGTCTGTCTGTACAGCCATATATTGTGAGGCGAAGGTACTTCCTACAGTGTGTGTGTGTGTGTGTGTGTGTGTGTGTGTGTGTGTGGTCGATGCCTTAACACCAGTGCTACAAGTGCCTCACGTGGGGTTACAGAACCAATTACAGTTCAACAATGTCTTACGAAATCTCTCCTAAACAGAAACTGTTCGGCTGCTAAGTCCATCAATCTATTGGTCGTCCCAAACTAAACCGATCATATAAGAAAAGAAGTTAATCTGGAAAACGAGAGAATCTTTATGATAAATTCGCCCGCTCTTGCCGAGGAAGGCTTCCTCAAGATGGCTAACTACATCTTCAGTCAAAACTAATGGTTCAACGTCCAACAGAGATCGACTCAAATTACGAGATATGAAAGCAAGGCTGGAGGTGGTGGTGAACCCACCCCATCCCATCCTCCCCTAAGGGCCCCACACACTACCCCCCACCCAACACTCTAGTTAGATGAGATGCGGCTAATTAGCATTATACTTGAGTGCTCATTAGCGGCGGTGCATGCTGGACAGGGCCCCCCCACGCAACATCAAGTGCTTCACGCGGGCACCATGCTTATATATCCCACGCCAAGAAACGGCACCTCACTTAAACCACGCTAAAACCAGGATCACAACTGCACTATATCCACGCCAGAACCACACCTGACATCAACCATATACTTACCTTCGCCCTATCCCACAGATACACCTGACTCCACACTTACCAAAGAAGAGAACCCGTAACATTCGTAAGCCACACTTACGCAGTAGAGAACGCGATGAAGTGTAACTGACACTGATAAACACACAAATTTCCCACACAGCACCAAAAAAATATAAAAACATTCGTATCTTGCGTCACACGAACCAATACTTACCACACACACACACGTCTAACGCCAATGTGTCACATATACCGGTACACCCACTCCTAAGCTAACATCTGCCCCACAATAAACTGAACACCTATTCCACATCATGCCTACTACTGATCCACACTATACCTGTTCCACATTGTGCTTACAACTAGCCCACGCTGCTCCTTACACCTGATCCACACTACAACTGCTCAAGGTGTCACTACACACTGGCACACCATACATCACATCTTCATTCAGACCCCCGGGTGGTAACCCTGGACATGACACCCACACGGGACTCACAAGCAGGTGACCCCCCCCCCCAACACCTAGAGCCCGGCCTGGGAGGTGAGTCATGTGTTGTTGCAGCCGCCCTGGTCACCGGCCAGACCGCCGCCAAAGGTCATAGCCAGCCACGTCAGCCTGGCCACAACTCCCTACCTCCCTCCCTCCCTCCCAGCCACCACACTCACCACACACGGACCTCCTCACCCTAGCTGGTGCATCTCTCGTCACCATCTACTGCCCGAACCTCCCCTAAACCCTAGCTGGTGCATCCCACTCCACCATCTACTGCTTAACCTCACCTCACTGCATCCCTCACCACCATCTACCTACCCAGCCTCAGCTCCCCATACACCAGCTGGCGTACCCATCCCGTAACAGGTGGTGCAACCCTTTAATATCCAGCGAAATATCCTACAAGGAACCACACCCACATTTCGAGTGTAAAACCACGCAAGTTCTGTACGGTGTGGTTGGCTCCACGAAGCCATATTGCGACAACCTACACTTCATCGGAACTGCACAAGGCATTCAACACAAGAGTACACAGTAATGACTTACGCAGCACACACTGCTCACCACATTCTCCGTTGGGTAACCTAGTGGCGATCAGCGTGACAGACGTTGCCACGGTATTAGTTACCAAGAAAGAATGAAAGACGAAGTTAAACGAGATTCTTCCAGGATAAAAAGAATAAATAAATAAAAAATAAAAAATCCGTATTTCTCTCAAGGTCCTGAAAACGTATTTTCTTGGCAGAGTAATCCTCGTTACGGTATAAAAGCAGCATGTAAACGATAAATATGGAGCAGGTAAGAATATGAAGAACTCAGACGTAACAAGCAGCCAGCACACATTCCATAAACACCAAGAGGAAAAAGAATGCAAGAAAAGGTACATACATCAGCCACTGCAGCCGGAATGTAATTTGTAAACATGGGAGAGGAGCCAAGGCCAGTCCGGAGGTGGTAAGGTGGTCTGCGTTGGGCACACTCCATCACAACATTTCACAACACTACTAACTGCACTGCACTACTAACTACGGGACACCACAAACTACACAATATAACTAACTACAAAATACTACTAACTACACAACACCACAAACTACACAAGACTATTAACTGTACAACGCTATTTACTAGACAACACTACTAACTACACGGCACTATCAACTATTCACTTGATAATTGCTTCTTTCCCTACACGTCGAAGCTCTGGAACTCTCTACCTTCTCATGTCTTTCCCAATAACTATGAACTGGCTCATTTCAAGAGACATGTTTTTCACTTTCTTAAAAATTTGTGAATACTTTCCCTGTCTGTTTTCCCCATTTCTTAATTCTCTCTATATTTCAGTTAAGGCCCGGCCTTGATGTGGACTTTTGTCCGTGACTGGGGTCTTCAACATAAAAAGAAAAAAATAATTCATTATCCCATCACCATGCAGAAGTGGCAAGATGTCAGCCAATGGGTCATAGGGAATACTCCTCACCTCACCAGAGAAGGTCTGGCATCACTGCCGTATGAAGTGTGCGATGCTCAACAAAACAAAGCTGGAACACCGACCAAACACACTAGCCAAGGAAGAATGTGCATTAATGTACATCAAGAAGCCGGTACGAAGGTGAACTTACATGTTCGTACAGCGATAGGCGACGGCTCAGGGCACAGCAAGTGTGACAACAACAAAAGCAACAGTGTTGGCAACAGCAAGTGGGAACCTGCCTCATTGCTCAACCGCACGTACCACATAATATGTTAACTTCACCTCCTTCTCCCCGCAGGCCAACCTTCCGACAACAGTCACAAAATGCACACTGCTGACCCGAAGATGTTCTTACATGCTTCCCGGGCGACAGACTCGCTGCCTAACCATTCCTTTATCTCCCCGAGGGGGCAAGACGCGTCACATTATTTATCGACCAACCCCTAGGGGTGGATGAACATCTGGGTTGAATGTGGACCGACTGCCACCACAAGGACTCGAACCAATGCGCTCGACCCTGGGAGGCCCGTGAATGCATGCGTCAGTCAGGAATGCTAACCGCTAGACCACGGAGCTCCATAAATAATACACCGCACTAGTTGCCAGCCAGGTGTGAACGTTATGATGAATGGCAGGCTGCTGGTTGCCCAGCTGCTTCGGGAAGGCCATGGTGATCCTCTCAGGATTCATCCAAAGGTAGTCGATTGGAAATGCGAGTCCTGTATAGAAAAAACAAGTCCCGAGACACATTTGATTAAAGTTGTGCCCCATCCCTCTCTCTCGCGACAGGCCAGTGCAGATGGCTCAGTGGGAGAGTGCTTTGACCTGGCACCTACGTACCAGGACTACTGTCCGCGACTATCCTAAGCTACATAATGCTTCGCTGACACCGACACTGAACCAGTCACAAAGTTTAGATCCCCACAACATGTCCATAAGCAACAGTGGTTTGTGGTTTACACAGGTCATCAACATCGGCTGATGTAAACTACAACGCGTCCATCAACACGTGATTTCTTCTCTGAACCCATGATTACTCTGGCCGTTGGCAACTCAAGGGTGTTTCTTTCCCTACACCTCGAAGTTCTGCAACTCTAACCCCCTCATGTCTTTCCCAATAACTATGACCTGGCACTTTTCAAAAATACAGTTTTTTCACTTCCTCCAAAATTCGTAAATACTTTACCTCCTCTCTTCATTTTTTTCCCCCTTCATTAACCTCTTTACATTTCAATCAAGGCCTGGCCCCGATGTGGACTTTTGCCCGTGACTGGAGCCTCCAACGATAATATAGAGAATCGGATCTCTATTCTTGGTATCTGGCACCTCAACAATTCCTTCTCAATACATCAGCCAATAAATTGAACAACAACTTTAACTTATCCCGTCTTTGCCAATAACAACATAGTTTTACAACCTCATCGTCCACAACTCTGACTCCTACAAGCAAACCACTCCAATTTCTACAACATTACCGCATCCACCTTTCGCTCATTCAATATATCGGACAACGGCATTAGTACGTTTTAAAGGCACGCGCCTCCAATGAGGCTTCTAGGGTGCGCAACAACTTTATATTTGTACAGCAACAACTCGTCCGCGGCTCAGGCTTCTAAGAACATGTCGGCTTGACGGCTGAGGTTTCTCACAAGAAGTCGCTCGTCAACAAGTGCGGTGCACACAGAGAGAGAGAGAGAGAGAGAGAGAGAGAGAGAGAGAGAGAGCGTCGGCAGCCAACAAGGCCTGGCTTCCACATTATGTGAGGTGAGGAGGACATGACCTGGGGGCTTTTTACGCACAGAGAGAGGTGACTTCATACCTCGCGGTATGTACCACGGCAGGAGGGGCTACAGGCGTGGGAGGCACGATAATAAAGAGATAGAGAGTAAAAGAAATAGATAGAGATAGAGACAGAGAGAATCAGAATCCTGCATCTGCATCTGTAAAAGAGAGATGAATTGTTGCATCAAGATGACTTTTGCGAGGATGGAAGTAGGCAGTGGCCACAATATGAGAGAGAGAGAGAGAGAGAGAGAGAGAGAGAGAGAGAGAGAGAGAGAGCAAGTAGCTCTCACACAGGCGCCTTGGCTTGCTCTATGCCTGATATAGTAAATCGACCATCTTTCCCCTCGCTTCCACACAGCGAAACCCCAACACGAACAAGTACCAGGTGGCTACACCGCCGAGCTCTCCGCGTGTCGCAAAAGGAATTTGAAGAAGAAAAAAACATCAAAAAGGGGCAAGGGTAATGTGAGAGGCCTGGCAGGCCTATTTATTCACCAGCGTTAAGGCCTGGCTCTGGGTGGTGATGTACGAGACTGGGTCTCTCTCTCTTTCTCTCTCTCTACCACCTATGTCTAACTACCTCCATCTCCTCTCTCCTTGAAACCAACTATCTTTCAGTTTCTCAAATAAAACAAAAATTGAAGTACAGAAGAAGGCCTGTACGTGATCGCGCGCGCGCAAGGCGAGGAGTGACAGCACCGGTCATCTCTAGCTATGGTAATGTGAACAAAGGACACACGCCTGCCCTCCTGACAGTAACAGATCCCCGCTGCCCTCGTCTTCTCCTTATCGCTCCGGGCCCTTTAAATGGCTCCTCCGGTTATGAGGCACGGTCTCCCCAGCTGGCACTCAAAATGGCTCCTTGGATCACGGGGCGGAGTTTATCCAGGCAGAATCTGGCGTCTCCATCATTTTATCCCCTCACATTCACTATTATTAAGGAAAACGAATCCATTTCTACATAAAAGTGACATGAAAAGCCAATGTCCCAGAATTTATCTCTCGACCTACGGAAAGTGGTTCCTAAATTTAACATTGCACATCAACTCCGTGAACTTATCGTGGGAAAATGAAATTTTACTGGAAAAAAAAGAAAAGTTTCTGTACGAAGGTCAATAAGTCAGGCTTTACGAGTAAATGGGAGTCTATCCGTGCGTATGGGTCACACTAATTAACGCTGATGGAGGATGGTCAACATAGCAGCAGGGGTGGTGGAGGATGCAGTGAGGTAGTCAACATAGCAGCAGTGGTGGTGGTGGAGGATGCGGTACGTGGGTGGGAGGCTGGAAGCCCGGATGAGTGTCAGAGGCGCACGTCACAAAAATCACGACTTTTCACCACAAGGTCAAAACTGCTGTTACGGTGCGTCACAACACTTCCTGTCGTCAGTGAGGCAAGCGACACCTCGTCACACGTAAGGCGCTGAGAGGGAGACATTCTTTCAGTAATCAATGCGATAAGAAGATAAGGCTATGGATATGGCAGCGGGTGGAAAAGGAGTAGGTATGGCACCCGGCCGGCCGGCCGGCCGCCCGCTCTCACAATATGCCTCATAGCTACCCTCACACACCTACTACTACCCTCATATTACTATAACCGCCCTCACATAACTAATGCCTCTAAACACCTGCTCCTGCTCTAATAAAACTACTCCTGACCCAAACACATGCTCCTACCCTCACATGACGGCTACTGTCCCCAACACCTGCCACTGTTTCCCTACAACTGTTCCTGCCTTGACACTATTGTCGCAGCTGTCAAGCACCTGCTGTTTAACGTGACACACCTGCTGGCACCTTGACACACCTGAAACCCATCTCCACACACACGTCCCTGACGTTTACCTACACATGGCATCCATGCCCGAGCAGCCCCCTCACTCTTACCTCCATCCTTCAAGTGTTCTCTCTCCCGCGCCTTTCACCTCAATTATTTACACTGCATAAAACCCTGCTGGGCCAACATATACATCTTGCAGTTACAAAGCCAACATATATCTTACGTATGCAAAGGTCACAAGCTTTAATAAATTGCAAGCAGACTTTCTAAACCATTCTAGGTGTGCATACCGTCCATGCCCCTGCGACAATCCTGCCCCACCCGCCACACCCTCTTGAGATAAGCTGTCCTCATAATTTCCTCGTCAACCAACCCTAACTTATCTCGCTCCGAAGTCTTCCAATTGACAAACTTCCAGCTGTTAAGACGGTGAGACACAGATAGACTGGATGTCTCGCACACACACACACACACACACACACACACCTGGACTCGTGGCTACACTGACTTGCCGGGGGGCAGCTGGTGACGAACCTCCGGGTCCTGAACCATCCAGTGATACCTGCGTGATCACTGGCCAAATTTCATGCTTTAAAATGACCCACATATCACTATACGTGGGTAGAGACCCAACCTGGTCAAGAGGAGAGGCCAGGAGAGACGAGCCGGGACTGGTTCCCAGTGCGACAGTTTAAAGACTCACTCACTTGAACCACGGGCTCGGCGCTTCTGGCAGGTTACACGTCTTACCGTGGTTGTAACCATGAGAGATGTGAGCAACTGCTGTCACCTCGAGAATGTTATCTAACTCTCTTGACATTAATTACCCAGGCAAGATGGCACACGACGAGGGAATGGATCCGCCCGGAGAACACTCTTTGAGTTCCTGACATCAGGCTTGTTACCTTTGCTGAGGTGAGAGCGTAAACTGAGGCGTTTAGGTACGTGACTGGCACATCACATGATCAATATGACAGTGCTACCACCACCAGGAACCATAACCAGCGTGGCAGACACCACAGCCACTACAAATCTCGTGACTATCTATGGCCTGTAAATGAGTGCTGTAGAGACTGTTACGACCCGGGAGCAGCCTCACCCACAAGGAGCTAACGACTCCTTAGGCCAACGATGAGCCGCAACGTGCTGGTTCAGCCTCATCCCCCCCACAACTGACTCAGCTTTCCTGGGCGCGGCCTGGCCTGGGAAGAGGGCGTGCTAGTACGGCCGCCCCATCTCCTGCAGCCTATTTCCATCACCTCAATGTCAATGGCTACACAACCAACCGTGGCAGAAGGATGTGTGCGCCCCTACATTACATGCACTGGACTGAAATCACACTCCACTAGTTCCTGCACCAAATAAATAAACAAGTAATATCGATGTACACACGTGGCTGGTTACAACTCGGTCTGGGACCTACCTGCATTATTACTCTAACCAGTCAGGTTGTTTGGGGCTGCGGCCCGCAGTCTGCTACAACCTGATTGGTTTGGCAATCTCTGGAAATGCCTGACCGGCAAGTATTTCTTTCTGATTTCCCTTGGGTGGTCCATAGTGTTTCTTCCCTACCCTTCCTTCCCTGGAACATCCAAGCTGTGGAAAACTCCTCCTCTCATCTCTCTCATCTTCCAGTAACCTTCCTACCTTTTAACAGTCGGATCAAAAACCACCTGCAGAGCCCCGACTAATTCCGACTTTCTTTTCTTTTTCTATCTTACTTTTTCTCTCACTCGAGATGGCCTTTGATTGGGGCATGTTTTGCCCGTGATGTGCGAGGTGAAGAGTTTCGAGCCGCGCGGGAGCTGAGAATGTTTTCCCTAGTATTGTTTATGACACGTTTTGGGTTTGGCGGTGTAATCTGCTTCATATTCCATGACAAGAGCGAATGAATTTTTTGAACACACACTTGATCCTATATCACCTAGTGCTTTGAGGAACTTCGTCATCGGATTTTTCCACCGTAATCCTGATACTTCGTAAAATCCAGCCCGAATAACATCGTGGGAGGAAGCGGCTAGTTTCTCTCGCGCACGCTGAAGTTAAGCCCATTACACAATGCAGAAATACCCACATCTTGCACACTGCTCATCTGTTACATGACGGTGTCTGTGTGAGTCGTGTACTCTGCACGAGTCTATACTTCGTCGCTTACACCCAATGGGAAGTATATCTTCAGTAGCCCACTGGGAGGACTGGCTGACGCGCGTTCACACTGCATCAGCGCCACCCAGAGACACTTACATCCTTTGGTATCATCAGCAAAGCGTGAGAGGAAACTGTTGACGTGTCTGCCTCATATGCTTCTAGTGCTGTTATTCCTCTCTGCGTCCATATCATTAACTTACAGTTGTGACTGTAAACGTACGTACGAGTACATTACCACTGTGGATTACTGTAGTCTCGATTAACCTGCTGCTTTACATTAAGTTTTCGCAGCAGCTACAAGTTCCATCGAGACAACTGCAACAGCTAATCGGCACAATACATTTCAAAAGTAAATAAAACTACCGTTACACGGAAGTGGTAACGTACCGGCCTTGCGGAAGACCTGGGTTCAAATCCTCACGCGCCCAGAGGTACAATGTTTCCATATATTCCATTAGTACATGTTGTGATTTGATCTGGTTTGTGCCGGTATCAACCGCAAGTTTAGTGTGCATCCCATGCAAAGAGATAGAGTTAAACTCTTCACTTTGGTATTTTCACATCAGTCTCATGCCAGGCAGGAAGCCGTGAAAGTAATCCGCGATGATACCACGGAATGCACCCAGCACTGCAGTTAGCACGTATTACATGAGGGCGTGACAGGCGGCGCCGGCCGGTACGGACGTGGGCTGTGGGAATGCTGTGATGGTGGTGGTGGTGGTGGTGGTGGTTGGTGGTGGTGGTGGCCCGGAACTGAAAGGAAAGGGGTAACGGCTCACTGCTGTTAACGCTGTTGGCCGTCACCCGAGTCGTGAACTTCCTAGGAGCGTCCAGCAAGCACATGTCGCATCCCTCACCCCGCAGCACCTCGCGTCCTCAATCACAAGCGGAGAACGTTATGACTTCCCGCTGAAAGCACGTTGCTAGGAGGTTGGCCCAATCACTTTTTTTCATGGGAGTTTCCGATCAATCACTTCAACCGTACCGCTGGCGGGTGAGGAGGCACTGGGTAGGGGGACCAAAACTTCAGCCGAGAGCGTCGTCAAGAACGCTGTAATTAACACCGGATCGTGGCATACCTACACAAGAGGCCTGCCTTCAGTGGCACCTCGAAGATAAAATACACAACGAAACGACACAATACACATAATCTTCACACACACACAAAAAGCAAACCCTCTTGACATATACTGATGATAATCCCACAAGCCTCGGATATGAGATCCGCAGACCCGAGAAGGCAACACGGACGTACCCGCAAACTTTGAACTAAAGTCTTCCCGACGAACGGACACGTGGTGCCCTTCCATGCCCGTGGGGGTACACAAGAGCATACCACCCCCTCAGCCCCAAGCCCTACCTATCACACCTATGGTGGAGCAAAGACACCCACGCAACACACGTGAGAAAGGTTGTAGCAACCCATCTTCCACACCTGTCGTACGCAAGAGGAACCCCCACTTCAACTTTGGAGGGTATAGGACACACCTTCCACATCTCTGGTGGGCAATGGAACCCCCACCACACCTGTGGAGGGGTACAGGAAGGAACCTCTACCTTCCACACCTGTGGTTGGATACAGGAACACCACCAGCACCACCTTCCGACGGCTGAGTCACGCCCGGTGTGGGTTTCCCCGCCGGACCGAGGAACCTCTACTCGGGGTGCTGACCTGCCTTTCATTCATCACCTTACGTACTCCTCCTCCTCCTCCTCCTCTTGTGGCACATGCTCCACCTTCCTCACATACACAAACTGAAAATCTCCCTCCAATTAGCGGCAAGATGCAGCACGTTAGTTAACTTCGGGCTAATTATATTTGAGCGAATTACTTGAAATTAACAACTCTTAGAGATTCCCATCACTTGCGAGTTCCGTTCTGACCAGACACACACGATCAATAAGGGGACCCGCGACACAGGTGGTACCTCATGAGTTATGATACGAAGGATGCCAGCGACTCCAACTAACAGCGCTCACAGTAGAATGAATCGCATAACATCACTAACGCTACACAGCAGACTGGAACCAACCGCTGATCCTTCCGCATTCAGGCAAGGTTCGACAGGTCTCTTACAAACTGGCCCAACCTTTCGTTCTTAACTACAAATTGCTTACAGTACAGATTTCCAAAATGAACTACGCCTCAACACCACCCAACTTGAGCTTAAAACAATGTATCGTCAGCTGTGGTCGCTTCCATCGCTGGCCAACGCCAGGAAGGGCGAGCACTGCGTATGGTGTTTGCAATAACTGTTGCAGCAGCCATCCATGTTCCTTGCCTGATGCACTGGCAACACGGTCCTCTACTACACACACGAACACACTTCCCACGAAACTTTACAACCACATCGTCTTTCTTTAAATGTGCATCACAAGAAAATAAATTTCACTCGTGTTCACAGTCAAACGCACATCAACCTATATGAACACATAATGGTCTGATGAGAGATAATATCACAGAATCTTATATGGCCCGGTCATTTAGATATACGTCATGCAAAATTTAGCAAGATAACAGAATGCGTTACTCCAGAATTTCACTGGTTAATGTCCAGATGGTGAGGCGTGGCAGTCAGCCCGAGTCCCCGAGGTACACATACACCCGGCTCTTATCAACAAACCCAAAATATTTACCACGGGTTCAGAGGATGCCGCCCACACACCTGCAGCATACAGGTGTGTAGTACAGATGTATGTATAAAGCGGTAATTGGCTCGAGGGGACGGGTGGTGCAAGAAACGGAATGTGGTGATGGGGAAGGCCCTGTGAGAAAGGACGGAAGGCGTAGTGAACGGACAGAAGAGACGAATGACAGAGAGACGGGAGGCAGAACGGACGAACGGTGGTGAGGTGTAATGGAGACGGGACTGACTGGCCTACAGATGATACGGTATGAGACATCCGTCTCGCCTGGAGCCGTGAGCTGCTCTGCCCCTCCCTAGCCAATATATACAGACACACACGCACACAGACAGCACGGGCCAGCCCGGGGTCGGACCCGCATGGGTTCGAATCCTGGGTGTGGCAGTTGGCCCACACCCTACTCAGGTTTTCATCCTACCTTCGAGGCTGGTCGATAAATGGGTACCTGGCTTAGGCTGGCGTGTGCGCGTGCGTGCATACATCATAAAGACATCTTAAATATACATGGTTGAGGGAGGGGGCAACACCAGTGGAAAACTCGCTCCCGCATCATACAAACAGTTATCAATCACACACACACACACATCTGTTTCACTACTACTGTATACAGTGCAATTTTTCTTTGAGAAAATGATGCTTAAACAGACTACAGAATAAAGAGTAATATACAAGTCATACAAGTGAGGTATCACCCACAACACTGATGTAACTAGACCATTACAAACTCAAATTATCACATTTCATGGGTAAGCTAAAGTAACTAGACCATCAAAAAGTGAAAGTATTACATTACTTGACGATCTAATGTACCACGACCATCACAAATCATTACATTAATCAATATAAAGTCAAACCATTAAATTACATGATAACTTAAAGCGAAATGACCATCACAAATTCAATTAATTACATTACGTGATAATCTAAAGTAACCTGACCATCACAAATTCAAATAATTAAATTACATGAAGATCTAAAGTAAATTTAGACCAACAAAAAGTCAAATAATTACAAAATAATATAACGACCATTACGAAGCCAAATTATTACAAGATAATCCAATGTAACTCGACCATCACAGAGTCAGATCATGACATTACCAGATAATCTTATTGTAACTTGACCATTACGGAAGGGGAGTCGAACTATCAACCTCAGCCGACAATCAAGTCATGCACACATACCCTGCTAAGCGTAAGCAGCGGCAGCCAGTTTATGGCGCGACCCAGGAATTAATCAGGAGCCACAGGAAGCTGGAGGGGGAAGGAGCACCTTGCCTCACCCTGCGACCCCGATGTAAGCGCGCTGGCTCCAGGTCCCCCTGGTTCGCATGGCTGCCATCAACGTCGACGACGTTTCACTCCCGAGGTGCACTGAGCCCATGACATATGCTATACATCTGCGTAATTTACCAGGCTACTGAGCCACAGTTGTCAAGCATTTCCAGAACTACTGACGAACTTGAGGAAGCCCGCAATTACCATGTGGCACTCACATACTACCAGCGTACCGGGGTTGATCACCACAGACCAACGCCCGCTTCCACGTGCCGACCCATGAATATGCAACACGATTTCCTGTACATGAATATGCACAAGCTACTGCTAGACCTCGTCCGTCCTTAAAACAGCGTGACACAAGGGTTTGGGAAGAGTCGAGCGGCGACACAGTGGGGTGGCATGAAACGAAGCGCTTCGTCAGACACATCACCAAAGGTATTCACACCAAATTCTTGTTCCCTACAAAATCATGTCCATGAGGATTACGTTTAGCATGAGTATACATTTATAAATACCTACAGCTTCCCGATATGCCTAAACGCCATGCTGTTAAATGTATTATATATATATATACATCCTATTAACATGTTATCTATCGCTATCAATTCACAGATCCATCTATCACCATCACTAACTCCACATTCCCATTCCCAAGGGGGTGAATCAGAAGTGGACCGACATTCCTCTCTTCTTCTTTTTTTTTGTGGGAATTTCATTTCGAAGAGTCTGGGCCCCAAGACCCCGCGAGCTGGCAGAGGGCAGGGACGCCCACTGCTGAATACTAATTCCATCCGACAAAATAAACCATCTTAATGTGTTTACCAGGGCTCTCATGTGCGCCTCCGATGGACGGAATGGGGTGCAATTTAACGGTTCTTTCCGTGTCATCATGGCTGGCTTACTCGGGGTCAAGGTCAAGGATAAGCTGTTTGTATGCTTCTCCGACACATATAGAGGGACCAGCCGGGGCTGGCTGCATAACAGAATTGAAAACGTCATCATTATTATACATTTACATGCTTTCTGGTTCTTTCACGAGCGCAAACACTCAAATTAACAGAAACATCACCACAGCAAAAGTCCGCCGCCAGTATCCAGAGATAAGCTACGTTTGGAAGAACTAACACGTTCCTGTCTGCTGGCAGCATCGTAAAAAAAGGAGGAGCTGATTCGAAGGTAAATTATTGCCACTCGCTGGAGCAATTTTCCCAGGCGGATATCGCTCGCTGGGTACTGCCAAGGAGGAGATGCAACTGATGCGGGTGTAAACAGGTGCTGTTACCCTCGCGTAGACACGTTGTTAAACCGCCGGTGCACCTCGGGCCACTCACTCCCCCAATACTTGGAAAGTATAAGGCTATCTCCCGGCTACTTAAGACCAGGGAAGAGACCAACAGCAACCCCCCTGACGTCTGTGATTACAGGCTCACCACTCAAAAAAACTTAAATGATGTGAAGGCTCATGCCAGACGGAAGCTCATTTATCCGTAATTTGCCAAGGTTTCAGAGGAACCCGCCCCACATGGGAACACCACAAAGTGTATCCCTGCACACACACACACACTACACGTACTCTAGGACAAAGGTTGTCAGGCTTGAGAATGGAGGATGAGGCGTATGGCAGCGTAACAAGCGAGACCCGTGAAGCGTATCGGATGACAGTAGAGGCCCTCCCACGACAACAATTAGCCAGCGGCAGGATACGGCACGCCTTCACAACTTTCATCCTGCACGCCCAACTGACGACACATCCACATAACCCATCAATCCAGCCTAGGTCGCTCGGTGTGGAGGGTACTTGGCGCCATTCGTGGCCTCGCCACCCACCACCGCTCCTCTCACTGACGGCGATTGTGATGATAGGGACGGGGTGCATCCGTATAGCGCCCATGTCCCCCCCCACACACACACAACAACAACAACACACTACCGACGCTCCTGAAGAAGAAGAAGAAGAAGAACCACCGAATTGAGGAGGTGCGTTGGCGCCAGGAACGCGGGTCGGCGCCGCAGAGGCTGTTCCACCCCAGCACCAGCCGTCACGCTCATCGACCCCACCCTCCTCCACCCCCCCCACTGCCCCCTCCACCATTACCACCTCACCTGAGAACTACCTCCTCCACCATCACCCCCTCTCCTCACCCGACAACTACCTCCTCCACTGTCACACTCACCGCACAGTATCTCGCACAACCCGTCACATCATAGTCATCTGATCCACCATGTCTAATGTTTTAACTATTCCGCAGATCGACTCCAGTTCGTATTTCTTCTTTTCTCCTCAGTTTCTGGCGAGGAACATATCTGCCATAGACCAGGCCTTGCAGGGGAAAGAAAACATGATAATGAGTTACAGAAAATAAGTGAGAGATGATGATAAACGTGTGACAGCAAAGGATCAAATAAGTGACCATGTGAAACATGGCTCACTTTTAGTGCGGCTGAATGTAAGACGAGCAATCCTGACACCCACGTTTATGCTCCTCACCTCATACCCTCGCCTATGGTCCTCGCCTCACACCCATCTTTATGGTCCTCAACTCACATCCCCGCCTGTGAACCTTCGACAATCACTCCTCCCCCCCCCCCCGAACCTTTAAACTATGCTATTCATTAACCCTCATCTCAAAGTTACACTAATTGCCCCTCACCAGAGAATCACTCCAATAATTACTCCTAAATTACGCCAATCATTTTCCCAAAGTCAGAACTACGCCACTAATTTCCCTTCATCTGACCAATAGGAGTGATACTTTTTTAATAATCGGGACCTGAACATGCAGCAGGGTGAAAGGCGTGCACTGGATAGAATGAATTGGAAAGATGTGGTATACTGGGGCCGATGTGCTGAACCAGGGCATATGAAGCGTCCAGGGTAAACAAGTTTTGCTACACACTATCTTCTCGCCTTTTGCAAAGATGGTACTAACTTGGCGGGCAGACAATACATCCGTAAGAATGAATCTCACTCCACGAACAGGGAACCTGTCAAAATAAGCCAGGCGAACCTACACAAAATCTTTTTAAACGCCAGTCACTCGATCTAAACATTCAGTGCTTTAAACATTAAAATACAGCAGTACATTCACTTCACTCTCCAAGCATAGGGTCTGTATAGCTTTAGTATTTCTCATCACAAGTCAAACTTAAAACAGAATTCCTGTAACACAGTCGGCCACACTATCCTTGCCTAAACATTACTATCTAACACCCAAACATTCTATTGTTTCAACAGCTGGCAAAACTGCAATAAGCAACAAGGCGTCAGAGGGGTCAGACCAGTTCCCTCACAACTCAATACGCTTCAGCAGAGTGTGAGGAGGCACCGGGAGGGTCGGGCACGATAATACTTACCGCACGACTTCCTCATCAAGTGATGTTCACGACAACAACAACACACTTTTATCTTGCTGTCTTGGGTGTGTGTGTGTGTGTGTGTGTGTGTGTGTGTGTGTGTGGAGATGGACCTCCGCATGTCCTCGCTCAACATGCTAGCCACTTGTGAACTGACGCCTGACTCAGTCTACTCCTCATAAAGTCACAGTCTCATCCTTTTCCTGAGGTAACAGGGAACACGTCCTCATATCCCTCGTCAAGACGCTTTGCCACGTGCCATTTCGTACCACGTATAATTCCACGTTCACATAAAGACAACAGCCAAAAATTATCACCTGGGGTACGAGTGATTAATGGCACCGGTGTAATACGAGGATTAAAATCGGCAAACAGGGTCCCCTGGCTGATGAATGACCTCAAGTGTAAAGAGCAATGTTCAGTGAGGCAGAGCGCTAGAGGGCGTCGTCGTCGCCACCACCATGGCCAGGGCCGGCGGCCACCATTATCAACCAGTACTTGACCCACATGATCAACATACCTAATAAGAACAGGTCGGAGGTGAGTACAAAGAGAAGGGGACTATCAACTTACCTGTCTGTCCACCGAAGATGGGAAGCTTAAGGAGCCGCTTGAGAGAGTTAGATCTCTTAAGTGAGGCGTGGAGACGCTCATGGTACTGCTGGACGGATGGGGCAGACTGCTGGCCGGCCAGAGGAGGGTGGGGGACCCGCTTCAGGAGGAGGGGGCTGCCCTCCCGGCTGTGGCTGGGGCTGCTGCGGGCTGGGGGCGTGGAGGACCCAGCTACGCGAGGCGGGACGCGCCCGCCCTTGCTGCCAGGGCCCGGGCCACCACCCGAAGACTCCATCAGCTCCAGCATCACGCCCACGCCGCCCTACGCCGCCAGCCGATCATCCCGCTCCTTTACATCGTCCGCCCACCCACGGCGACAGGCGTCACACACCCTCCGGGGGCTGGCCCGCCCACACCCTGCGATGCACCCGCTCACTCCGCCACCACAACCATCAGTATCGTGCCAACTTGTTGCCTCCACAGCCAAGTGGTTTCATTTATTTTCACATTAACCACTGCCCCGAAACCTTTTACTTGCTATCACTAGTTATTTCACAAACCTTTCCCAAGCGCTTCACTCACAACGATAACATGCTGGGGTACTGTGTAATACTTCCACCATGACGGCTATGGAGGACTATCAACATACCAAACAAAAAAAAATAATTGGTCTGTTAATTTCTCATTTCAGTTTCCGTACTGCTGTACCCACGAACACAATGCCTGTATCACCAGCAACACGCACATCAAAGAGAAAAAGAAATATTGAGGACTGACTGACGGTAAACGCCCGTGGCAGTGCTTGGGGCGTGCATTATGATGGTCCCTGTACCATACATGAAATGGTTCCACGAGTTCGAGCTACAACACGTCTTACGTCCCAGAATCCACCCCATCTACTACACCCTACACCTGCCCTGAACAACCCTACGCCAGCCCTCGGCACCAACCCTACACCAGCCTTCATCACAACAAAACCCTAACTTACTACAGATTTACTTTCCGTGTTGTAATGTCTTTCGCAACGTGATTCGTGAGGATACGGGCGGCAGGTAGCAGGAAGCGTCCGTCAGTACGCATGCGCATAATCCAGAGCACCTTCCTCTTACAAGACAACAGATAAACAAAGAAGACATCGTCAGCCTTCGTAACATCTTGGCGTGACCGGGCCATCCCGCGGTGCCATCAACATCGCCACAGACATCCGAGCACCTCACGGTAAGCATCTGCTAAGCAACCCCAAGTTCGAATCACCACACACAATATCAATTGATACTATTACGATTAACGTGTCAGGAATCAAAAGGGCAGTGGATAAAGATGCAATATGTAGAGAGGCTGCCAAGCGTTTGTTCACGGACACCCTAACTCCCCATCAAGTGACCGAGGAATGTGCCACGTCTCAGAACAATGATTGACACAATAATGAAGCCCCACCTCACTATAGTCCTCTCAGACATGGAGCTGCGGTAAGGAAGTCGTGACACACATACGTAAGTATACAGACCAGTGATCAACCACAACCTGAGTACCACCAGCCCACCACCTGCTGGACGGGTCCAGCTTGTCCTCGGGTCGACCAGTCATCCCGCAGAAACATTATCTGCCAATCAAAACCAAGATTAAGAGGAACTGACAATACGAAGACCTCACCATGCTCCTCATGGCAAAATAATACTATCCCTAACAGGTTTATAAGTCAACAAAACAATGCCAATGAAAGCACGTCCAGCAGGGTGGTTGGGTGGAGTGGGGGTGGCACTCAGGTGGGTGTGGTACTCAGCAACCAGTAGGGAAATATGATGATGCAAAGACAGAACCGTTTAGAGAGCAGGCCAAGTGCTGGGGGAAGCTACTGTCCCCCCCACCGCTCTAACCCAGCCCAGCCACCGTCTCTGATCCACCTTCACCTGCACAACGACTAATATACCAACGGTGCTGCACGGCGTTCTACATCTTTCATTCATAATGTGCTCGAAGGGCACTTCTGCTGCTCATTTTACACCTAATCGTTGCTAATATATTCACGAAACTGCAGCTCATATTTCTTTCGGCCCAGGAAAATCTACTGAGCAATACTGGAGTATGATGGCACTCAGGAGAGGCCAGTGGGCTCCACCAGCCTCATTTTAACCTCAAGAGAACCCTGTCACACCATCGCTTGAGCTTTTATAATAGACAACATTTAAAGAGGTTAAATAAAAGTTTGCTATTTAATACCTGACTGGATAAGCGGTGCCCTAGACTAAAGATGAGTGCAAAATATATAAATCTATTTAACAACAATATCAATAAACAGCTTAAGACGAAATTTATATGGTTCACAGAGATATATCAATACCCTTACCGGTGTGACAACATGAAACGTTAACAAAAAACTGAGAGTATTGTAAAGATACTGATATATATTCTAGTTTTAAAGAACGGATTAACATCTGTAAGTTTACGTTAATGTCGTAATTTGTACTATGAGAAGGCTGTATTACGAGCGTACGCCGGGTAAGGAAAGGTGCGTATACATGCTCGTATGCTCGTCAGGGAAGGTTGGGCATCGTGTACCTGAGGTATGGCATAAGCAGTGTTGACATACAGAAATTCCGAGCCGGCACCGAGCACACACCTTCCCGAGGAAAGTGGCACGTCAAAGGAAACACGAGTAAATATTTGCGCGAGGCCAGCAACTGCTTCTGAAAGGACTCCCTGCGAAAACATTCCTCCAAAACTCGATTATTATCTTTAAAGGTTTCAGCGATCATCAAGTACTGCATAGGGTTGACGCGGGGAGTAGGCCTGCTGCTGCTGCTGCAGGGGGAGGGGGGGGGGGCGACCCCGACACGTGACCGAGCGCAGAGTGGCATGTCCTCCTCCTCACATGTGGCCGAGTCGTTGGCTCGGGTAGGGAGGGAGCGGGCGGGTGGCGGTGAGTGTGTAACACGTTGCCCAGCGGTGGACAAGGACGTCCGTCCCCTCCACAACTTTCATACTGCGGTCCCTTTACCCTTCAAAACTCAGGCTGCTGCCCGCACTCAGCCGTCGTCCTCCCCACCCCTTCCCTGCCAACGCTCGGGAAATCGGATCACGCCCGTGTGCGCGTTTCATTTGTTTATGTCAGGGGTGTTTTTAGCTGTATGTGTGGGAAGACAGGAATCATGGAAATGCGGGCTGGTGGGCAGGCGAGCAGCACGACCACGTCAAAAAATTACAAAAAACAAAAGCCAAACAAAGTACGAGCTGGGGGGGGACTACGAAACATGACTTATATGCAAATGTGCTCTTGGTGACCTCAGCACAGCATATCTCTGGTACGGTGACCAACCTAATGTGTCTCACGCGTCTCCATCACACACCTGGCCTTACGTCAGGCAATTGCTTACGCTGACCCATGACCCACCTGAGGCTGAAGCCCACCACGTCTGCCAAACAACCCACTTCCTGCTCACACCACCACTTGCGTGTATTCATTACCTCTCAGTCTTAACGCCAATGCTACAATACAGCACGCGTCGCTGTAGACCTTGCACCGGCCAGCCAGGCCACCAACGCTCGTCACCGCCTCCAGCCAATCACCTGCCCACACACACACACACACACACACACACACCATCTGCGGACCGCATACCTCACAGAAGACAAGATTAATGAAACATTAGGATAATCGATACACACACACACATGTGCACGCCATCGTTGAGCCAGCTATAAACACGCTCTTTCTTTAATCAATTTTTAGCTGACCGACAAATTGTACAGATAAAATATTTGATGAATAGACGGTCAAACAATTATGAGTTTACAGCATTGTATTGAATGTTAATAAGATCCCAAACAATCCACATCAAACTGAGGCACTCGTAATTGACAAGTGATAACTCGTAATGGACAAGTGATAAAAAAAAAAAACAACGGACGGACGGACGCAACACGATACATCAAAACTAGAGCATCGATGTCAAGCACCCTAAGTGACGACGCTCCGAGAATGACACTGACCATGTGTCAAATCCTCCTCACACCTGACCGGTCATTTGTGTGCGGCCTCAAAATTTATCTGTCCTATGGCCGGGAGACATAACGGGGACGCTGGAGGAAATGACAGCGTACTGGTACACATGCCCCAGGGTCTAGCGCTTAACCCTCAGGCATACAAACAAATGACGCCTCAAAAGAGAGTACAGTACACGTACTGTTTTACAGAGTCTCTGGTAATGTTCTACAAGGTCAACTGTGCAACTGATCCAGCTATGAGAAAAACCTGCTAAACACCAGTGCTCACCCTGGCTGTGGAGAAAGGCGCGTCCCGACAGAAAATTAAACAATCTTTCCGAAAATATGGCCCCCAGGTACTGCGGCACAGGGAGTGGGGTGAAGGGGTGGGAGGGATGGAGAGGAAGGTGTCTTGCCACAACTCGGGCGAGGCCACACCACAGTCCTCTGAGTCTCGCCCGCGAGGTGGCTGCAGGGCTAACAAGAACCCGTGTCACCTGCCACCATAGCACCAGAATGGCAGCAGCAACGGCAGTAGACAAACCAACAAGACAGCGCATCCCTCCCCAGTAACACACACACACACTCCCTCGTAGGAACTCTCCCATACCACACCACAGACACGTCTTCCGCCTCGACACCCCACCACAACCTGTAGATCCAGCCAGTCAGCCTCTCCTTCACACCTTACACAACACTTTCTAGTTGTTCTCCGGACAAACTGCTCTCCTGCTTCATTTGCCGTGTTACCGCACCTTGTGAATAAACGCTTTATTCACTCTAATGTACGTGTCTCTTTACGTTAATTTCTCTACAGAGAATCCCTGACAATTCCCATTATAAATACACCCTCTTGGGGCGGACAGGTTTCGCAGCATCAAAATCAATCACTGCGTATCAGCTGCTACGTCGCCAACACGATCCTGAACCGTATGTTAACGTGAGGTCCCGCCACTATGCCCTGGATTAAAAGCCTATCTCCTGGTTATTGTGGTACCTTACGAGTCCACTGGAACAAAACCAACACATAATCATACACACACACACACACACACACATACACACGTCTCTGCCTATTCTGTTTTAAAAATGGTTCCCTGTGAAAACCACACAAGCACATGCATATTCGCCTGTGATTAGCGACACACAAACATACACACATACACGATTTTACAGCAAAAGTATTCAAAATCTCACGCGGAATAATAATGAAATAAAAAATCCTTTTAATATATCATAAGGTGGTGTGACCCGGCGAGGTAGGCAGGTCCTCCTCCAGACTGACAACAGGAGGACACCGCTGCTGTGAACACACTCGACCACACCAACATTAACACAGTTCGATGACACCACACTAGGGACCCGCCACACGAAGGAAAAAAAAAAACTGCTATATTTCTCGTCAAAATTAAAAGTTTCGTAAGTGGTATGAGCCTACGTTGTGGGGCTTCCGTAACGCGCCCTACTGGAGGGGGCCTATGATGTGCGGGGCGAGGCGGGGCGGGGAGGGAGTAAGAGGATCCCGGGGCAGGGAGAGAGAGAGAAACCCGACCCCCCGCGCCACACCACAATACTCCTCTACATCTTCACCACCTCAACATCCGCATCGTGGACATTATGCAATCATCTCAACGTGTACCTGTCGGGCAGTCCTGCCCCGCTGCACGCCTACGTGAGCGGCTCCTCCTGCCGCTGCCACTTGCTCCCTCCACACATACACACACACACCTGCCACTTCGTTCATCAAGTAAAGCCATCACTACCCTGTACATGATTCCTTACGGAGGCCTCGCCCGTACGTAGAGATCTTACAACCATACGGTACGCCTCTCTCTCTCTCTCTCTCTCTCTCTCTCTCTCTCTCTCTCACCCACCCAATCGAAACCCTTTCGATGGAAACTTCGGGGGCTGCCTCGCCTCTCCAGCGTGCGCGCCCCGTGGCCTTCATTATACCGCCTGTAAAGGTACGCGATGAAAACCCTTTCCCACAGCAGACCGCGGCCTGTCCCTCACACCTGAGTAGTGCAAGACATCACGGCAGCAGTCAGTCAGTTAGCACTGTGATGGCCCGGGAGAAGGGTAGAGAGGTTCGCTCCGGCCGAGAGTATGTGTGTGTCGTCCTGCTATGACTCGCCCATCAAATACCCGCCCAGCGTCACCTATCACTCCCTCGCACCTGTCATGAGGGTTGTCAGGCTTCAACCTATTTCCACTCGGGTCTTCATACCCTGTTAACAGTGTTAACGTCCAACTGCCATAGTCGATCCTGAGTGTTTCTGTTAACAAGTGTTTACTTCCACCGCCTCCGCTGATTCTAAGCGCATCTCTTCACGATATTTTTTCGTTATTTCAAACTTTCACGCTATTTCTTCGTTATTTCAAACTTTTACTAAAAAAAATACTTCTGTACGTTGAACGATCAAAATATCAAATCCTTGTCTTCACAGTCGCTCCAGCCACGGAAAAAAAAAAATCTGCAATTGCTTCCGCGTCCTTGGTGGTCGTGGGTCCTTAACGCTCGCGTCCTGGGATGCGCGCGTGCCTAGCGTACGTGCAGGCACGTGTGTGCAAACGGCAACCTATAACCGTGCATCATCCTCCAGAAGCCACTTGCGACACACGTCCCCAGGGAACATCTGGTCAGGTGTCAAAACATCAACACAATGGGAAGGTCGGCTCTCTAGCAGCCACACCAGAGGGTCATACATGCAGAATGCAGACGATGCTCGTGATTTTTCTCGGAAAGTGGTTGATACTTAACGCTGACGGCCGTAATGAACCTGGAAGCTGATTGATTTGATTGACTGGTAGCTGACAGGCTTAAAACCCAACCAACCAACCAACCAAATCGTGCTCATCGGAACAGCTGGATGATCATATGACCGACAGAATGTCTAATTCCTCCCTCAGTGATTCACAAGATACAGAGTGTAAAACACCTTTGATTAATCACCTAATGCACGAACTGCTCACACTGCCAGATGTAAATCTTCCACTTATATCTCCACCGTCTTAAAAAAAAAATTCACACATCCTTCCGCAATGCTGGCAAGGATATATATATATATAT
>JAYMFT010057218.1:0-15043 GCA_038088735.1 Panulirus argus | reverse complement strand
TTGGGTCTTGGAGGCATTAAACTTAACTAGATTTTGTGTACCCCACTGAGATATCCTGTCCAAGTCTGAGTTTATTGCGAAAGCTGTGACAATGTGAGATGCAGATCGAGTGAAAGAAGAGGGAACAGAACTGAAAGATGTGGATGAATGCAGTGTTGAGTATAGTAAAATTCAATTAATAAGCATATATTTTGTAGAATGGGATGATTATGACTTCATTTTTGTATATAGTTTGATATATGAGCTTAAATACAGAGTTTATTGCATTGTAAATTCCATTATATATATTTATGCCAAAGTTTACCTTGCCATAATTCACTTATGAGTTGCTTATAGTTAATTAATATGCACATAAACTTCAAGGTCCAATTGAAAGTAAGGACTGTAGGAGTAACTTTTACTTCAATTTCAGTTTTTCATTAAATTTTTATTTATGTTTGTGTCACTAGCATAGGAATTAATGAACACATTCTTCAAGTTTCTAGATTTCAAGTCATGAGATCAGTCGTAACTATTCAGCACAAAAGATTTTTACATACGTATGTACAGTATTTTCAACACCTGCAAACCATTTTTCATCAGTGTAGATGTAAACATAAACAGAAGATAGATTTTGAATGGTTGTTATTGTTAAGCTTTCTTGTGTTCAGGAAATTAACTGGATGAAAATAGCTCCAAATTCCAGTATCTGTTTACTGATGTTGTACTTTAGTTACAGCAGTTACATTATTGGCATCCTGCTGTAAACTGGAAAAGGGCATATAGGATATCAGTGTATGACTTAGTATTATTGCTGTGCTACACGTTAATAACTGGTGCTTCTTGTTTTAAATTAGGGTGTTTAATCAGAATGTTCCATAATATGGAAACAAGTCATAGGAAGAATATTGAGGGCATATTTTTAATATACTGCTGGTTTTTTGTCCAGTCTACAATAGGAAATACATCTGATTAACTTTTATGAAATTAACTATAACCTACTACAAAATAGAAAATCTTTAAAAATTCTTAACTTTATATTCCATACATTGTCCTCATCTCTGATCTGTCTTAAAAAAATATGTATGTGGTGGCCTGGTGAAGGTATTTAATGTTCATAGAGTCTTTTGCTAGCAATATTTTTGTGATGTAAGTGCTGGCTGCTATTAGTCTCAGATTATACTTACCAGCATCCTTTTACCAATTATAAAATATGCATTCTCTTTTTAAAAATGCAATATGGCCAATTTTCCTTCTAGTATGTGATCAATGAGCTAGGTTAAACAAAAGGATAATTCTTATGATTCATTTCTTAAACCTCAGTTAATTAGGAGTAAAAATCTCAGTTAATTAGGAGTAAAGTTTGTACATACGTAAAATTCTGCTGCATCTGTTTTAATATAGAGTATTTTTTTTCTTTAGCTATGAAATCTCCTTAGGATTGCAGGGGATCTAGGTGGTACAGTAGCATTCCATCAACTTCCATATTTGACATGAGATAAAGTTAATGTAAAACATTCATAGACTACTTGATAATTGTAACTCATTACTGATACAGGTGAACTAATTTTAAGATGGTTCTGCAGTTATCTGTCAAGTAATACAAGATATTTTTGATATTGTATCTGTATTTTTGTTGGAAGCATTAAGATTTTTTATGATTAATGGTAATTTTGGTAATGTCTGTCTTCTTTTGATTTATGTTTGAAAAGTTTAAGTAAACAGTTGTTTATATAGGGAAGTAACAAGAAAATGGAAGGATGAGATGAAATAGGCTTTGGGTTATTGGGGTCTTAACATTTAGGAGGATAAGGGGCATTCATGGGATAGAATCAATTGGATCACAGTGGTATATGTGGGAGGGTGTGGTTAAGAGGCTAAACCAGGGCACATGAAGTGGTCAGGGAACAAGAGCAGCAAAACAGGTTGATAAGAGATGGGATGATAGAGTAATAGTGAACTTAAGAGAAAAGAGGAAAATGGTTTGGAACAAGTGAACAGCGTGAAGAGAATGAAAGGGCAAATGGAAGCAACAGTGGGGAGTGCAAAAGGGGAAATGGAATCAGGCAAAGAAGAGGTAAGAAAGAGATTAGATGAGTATTTTGAATGACTACTGAATGTGTATGGTAATAGGGAGTCAGATGTAATTTGTTTGGAATGTGGGATGATAGAGTTATGGCATATGCTATGATAAAAAAGAGATGAGGTAGTGAAAGCTGAGTCTAAAGTAAAGAGTAATAAAGAAACAGAAGTGGATAGCACTGAAGTTGAGTTTCTCAAGAAGGCCTAAGTGTGCTGTCAATTGATAAGTTACATTGTTTGATATTGGTATGCTCAAAGGGAGGGTGCCTGAGCACTGGCAGAATGTATGTATAGTGCCCTTGTATGAAGGCAAATGAAAAAAGTGAATGTGCAAATTCCAGAGTTATAATTCTAGTAATATGGAGAGTTGTGGCCTCCACAGAGCAACTAATTGAAGAAGCAGTGTATGTTAATCATGGGTTTGCTTTAAAGAATATGTGTGAGAAGTAATTAGATAAAGGGAGGGACTTGTCTGTAGCCATTACAGATCTGGAGAAAACACATTAGGGTTGACAGAGGCTAGATGAAACGTTATGAATAATTGGGGTAAATGGAGTGTTACTGAATACGCTCAGGTGTTTTAATTGGAATAGTAAAACATTTGTGTGAACAGAAAGGTAGGAGAGTGAGTGGTTGCCAATGAAGGTAAGTCGTCTTCACTGATGTATGATGGATGGGGATGATGAAGGAGGGAAATGCAAGAGTCTTGGATAGAGGGCATGCCTACAGTATGCAGGGGCTGTAGGGACATGGGAGGTGAATCATCTGCTGTTTGCAAAAGACAACTCTGGTGGCAGACTCAAGAGAGAAATTCCAGAAGCTGGTGACAGTCTGGGAAAGTTTGCAAGATGAAAACTAAAAGAAAATATACACAGAAATACAATGATGAGATGCAGTATAGGGATGAGGTACACCAAATAGTCAGAACTTTTAAAAGTACTTCGCCATCAGCTTTATCATATGCCTTTGCTAAATCCATAAGTGCTCCAAAAATTTCTTCTTTTTTCTCTTAACATTTACTACTACCTGCTTGTGCAGAACCTTGTTTCCATACCCCTTTCCATTATTATATCCACTTTGTTTACTTATTCTATTAATTTCATCAATTTGTGTAGCCAGACTCTGCCTGCCTTTGGTTACATTGCAAATAAAAAGTCACCTTTGGCAAGGCTGTATCGTTGGGAGTATAGTCCTGTTAAAGAAATTACAAAAGAGTCTGTAGTTTCCTCCTCCTGGAATTAGTGCAGCATTGGAGCCACATGAGCTCCTGGAAAGTGGTCCTGGATAACACTAAGACTCTTTCTTGAAAGGAGCCATGGGAAATTATAAATAAAATGAATAATGAATTTCATCAGTCAGCCTACCACGCACTTTGCCCTCTTTATTAAGAAATCTATAATTTTTTAAGTAATTTTTTACACCCATTAAAAAGATGATTTCCAAGTCTGTTCAACAGCCGTTTCACCTCCATATTGCATCATCTGACTTATATCACCACATATACAGTACCAGTTATTGCAAGGAGAATTTTTGCTCTTCTTATCCCCTTCTCTGTAGTCTTCCTCTTCCATATATCTCATTCTATCCTTACCTCTTCTCATATCATAGTGAGAGTTGTCTTTTCTTATCATTATCACCATTCATTTCTTTACAGTACTCTAACTTATTTCTTTAATCATTTTCTCCACTTAATTCTTTGAAGTACTCATTCATCTTAATGGGAACTCTTCAGAAATGAAATAGGAGTACTGAGCAGACAAGCATTCATAACAAATGCAGTAACTCTAGGAAGTAGGCATCTGAAGAGGGTTAGTTTATGCATTTTATTTTTTTGTTTTATTGTGATATTTTAAAAGCATTTATAAAAAGATATGGGTGATACTGGACTCCACTTGCTGGTGTTACATCATGAGCAAGGCTTTACATATCATCAGCAGATGGAAGGGAATACAGTCTTGTCTAGGAAATTTTCACTCCAAAGGAGTCTATCATATCTTTGCTCTAGAGCAGAGATCAGCCTCAAAGTTGTAGGAGTTCAATGAAAGGGGTCCTGGGGTTGTAAGTTGATAAAAAGATATATCAAACTACAGGAAGTAAGGTGGATGTACAGCTGGGATTTTGCATTTTGTGACATTCTTTAAAAAATCCTCATATTTGGTCACCTACAATATTGCTCATGAAAGGAATCTTACTTAGAAACTCTGTGTTGATTGCTCAGAAATATGCTGCTCTAATTCTCCACCTTGGCTCCTTACCTAAGCTTGGACTTTTCCTCTGTAGCATGGATTGACTTGGGTGGTAGTTGATAATTGTGCCTTACCATATTATATGGTGAACTGAGATTATTTTACACTGTTAACATTTTATAGATACAAAAGAGTTGATATTGTTAATATTTAGCTCACATAAGATGTATATTCTTGTAATACTTCATAAGGGTTAAGATTAATAATGGACCCTATACTTTATATGTTAGGCATGTAAAGCAACAGGTTCACTGTAAAATAAACGTAAAAATTGATCTGTTAGCTTTACTTTCCCTGTCAAATTGCATCTTAGGTTATCTTGCATTTTTCAGAATCACCAGCACTGGTGCTCATTATACACATGGAATACATGTACACATTACCTACATGCCAACTGTTTGAAACCATCATTTATTACATGTGGTGTGAGGTGGTTTGGTTGAGTAAGTAATGAAAGGGTAAGAGAGATGTGTAGGAATAAAAAAGTGTGTGGTTGAGAGAGCAGAATAAGGTTTTTTGAAATGGTTTGGACATATGGGGAGAATGAGTGCCTCATGCTGCTAACCAGACCCACCTGTGAGTGCCTCATGCCGCTAATTAGACCCATCAGTGAGTGCCTCATGCTTCTAACCAGACCCACCAAAGAGAACTTCATGCTGCTGACCAGACTCATTGCTAAGTGCCTTGTGTTGCCAACCATACCCACCAGTGAGTGCCTCATGCTGCTAACTAGACCCACCAGTGAATGCCTCATGCTGCTAACCAGACCCACCAGTGAGTGCCTCATGCTGCTAACCAGACTCATCAGTGAGTGCCTCATAATGCTTCCTAGACCCACCAGTGAGTGCTTCATGCTGCTAACCAAACTTATCAGTGAGTGCCTCATACTGCTAACCCGACCCATTAGTGAGTGCCTCATGCAGCTAGCCAGACTCGTCAGTGAGTGCCTCATGCTGCTAAGTAGACCCACCACTGAATGCCTCATGCTGCTAACCAGACCTACCAGTGAGTGCATCATGCTGCTAACCAGACTCATCAGTGAGTGCCTCATGCAACTAACCAGACTCATCAGCTAAGGCCTCATGCTGCTAATCAGACTCATCAGTGAGTCCTCATGCTGCTAACCAGACTCATCAGTAAGTCCACATGCTGCTAACCAGACTCAACAGTACGTCCTCATGATGCCAATCAGACTCATCAGTGAGTCCTCATGCTGCTAACCAGACTCATCAGTAAGTCCTCATGCTGCTGATCAGACTCATCAGAAAGTACTCACGCTGCAAGCCAGACTCATCAGTGAATAGGGCTGCTAGCCAGACTTAGTCTGATTTTGCCAAAGTAAACAGCGTTTGTCTTCTTGGTGATGTTTATAGTCGCTAATATGAATATTCTTCCTGGGTTTAGTTTTGTGTCGAGACGAGGAAAATGTAATACCCAGCTGACCCCCAGACTTGCCGCTGACGGAATGTTTTGCTTTCGCATGAAACAACAGATTTATAGTGCATTTGAATGCATCCTTTTTTTTCTGCTTTTCAGAACTGCATCTTTTTCGGTAATGTTAAGGCCAGATCTCCTTGTTTAGACTCTGTGTGCGTGCGGGCTGTGTAGTTATGTAACTCTATGTACCTTCAGGAACTGCGTCAATATGTGAGAATTACATAACATTACTTGATAAGTAAGCTATTACCATTAGGCAGATTAGGTTACTGCTCAAGGGTCAACACTAAAACTATATTTATGAACTGCTTACACATATTTAAATATGGGAGGAATTATCTTTTGAAATCACTGCTTTTATAAGTCGAGTACTAATGATGCAGGGTGTGAAGATAATTCTGAAGGCATTGCTTACATGCTGCCTTTTCATTAGCTGCGGAGCATAACCTAGCTAGGGTTGGGACCACAACATCGTGTTTAGAGATTCTGTTTGTGAAGCAACATATATGGAGGAGTTCTGATGCATAAGGGATAATGTGGTAGTAGTTGATGGATGTTGGACCACACTATCCTGTTACAATGTCCATGTGATGTCACCAACGAGGTTCTCGGTATAAAGTTTATCCTCTCATACCTTCTCATATTGATCAGCTTGAAATGTACCTTGGCCCACTTTACGTTATCACTGCTGAAGCGTTCATAAGAGAACAGGACATGTTAACGTTTCCACAAAACTTGCTTTCTTGAACCAGTTGTCATAACTAGTTGACAGCACCCACACATCGGACTGATGTTTTCAATTAAATTCAAGGAATTGGGCTAAGGTGTTTGGTAATGAAAGAGAAAATCAATCTGTCTAAGCATGGAATGTGTTTATTGTTGAGGGTTGCAAGGCAACACGGATAGCTCGTAGGGATGGGCGCTTGACTGACAACACACAAAGATCGGGTTGCTGTGCGTCTGATGGTAGCACAAACCTCATGTCATATCCTCCTTAGTTTATGTAAGGCTTATGGCCTTTTCTCTCTCAGCCACCATAGCACGAGCAAAAGTATGCCTCAATCGAAGTCATGTAAGTTAAAAAGGTTAAAAGGAGAATTAAACTGTAAGATCTTAGGTGTTTGTAGACTCATCCCTTGGAATAGAGGGCATCACGTAAAAGAATTCCTCAGCTTTGCTGTTTAAAGAAAGAATGATGTATAACAGTTAATGCTGTGTGGTTAGTCTCCGCCTGGACACGATGGGAAGAAGTAGCCATTCCCGTGCCTCCAGTCCTGGTCTCAGAGGCTGGGTCACCGCAGACAGCAGAAGTGATACCTCAAAAATAAAGAGAAGCATCACCATAGTAGATGGAAAGGTGTGGTTGAAGAGAGGTGACAGTAAGAGAGCTAATAAGACAGAGGGATTATGATTCCTCTGCGGTTAAAAAGTGCTGAGAGAACCACCACAGATATGTGAGGATTACTCATCCAAGACAGAGATGACCCATGGATATGTGAAGTGACAGTTCATGAGAAATCTAACTGTGGCTCTCATTAACTCCCCATCAATTGTAGTCTTTTGAAATTCGACAGTAGGATGCGATGTAGCTCTAAAATGAGATATAGAAATTGTGCTTTTCCACTGTCGAATTCAGTCAGGCTACTGTTTACCCTTTCGGAAATTCTGTAAGGGTCCAAATTAAGAGATGAAATATGTTTAATAAGATTAATAAAAAAGAATTACTATCTGAATGAGAGAGAGCAGGAAAGAACGTAAAATTTTGAGTCGATGCATCAACGTACGAACAAATATTACTAATGGACAGCAAGAAGAGCACTGGCGTGAATCAGGCAGGAGGAGGACGACACTAGAGAAGGTGGGGAAAACCAAGATAACGATCCTTACGATGGAAAAGTTGAAAAGTAGATGAGACTAAGCGAGAGATAACGTGTGGCTACGCAGTGTACTTCATGACTATACGAGGCTAGTGACTTTCAAGAAGCAGCAACAGTGACTCTTTCACTGTAGAAAGATACAGTACAAGAAGCAGCAACAGTGTAAAAACTACAGAAGATTGTTTCCTTAATGTGGCTGGCAAGGTTTATGGTGGAACATTGATTGGTCGCCTTAAAGAGCTTTAATGAAAGCCTCGTTACGGAGGAACAAGACGGGCTTGGGGGGGGGGGGGTAGAGGGCGTATACAACAGATGTTTGCAGTTAGAGAAGTAATGGAGAAAGTTGGAGAGAGAAAAAAAAAGGGACATGTAGGACTTATGGATAAAAACAAAATACGAAAGAGTTAACAAGAGTCCCATGGGACGTCGTAACTCTGCATGGTGTGCATACAAGGCTTCTGAATTATAAGACCTTTTTATAATAGAAGTAATGTTATTGTGAGAGTATATGGTAGTGAGTGGCGGAAATGCGTCAAGGTTGTGATATCAACGGTTGTTTTTAATGGATGGGTCATCACATAAGACGAGGGTAATATGGGGCAGTGTGGACATTGCTACAGTTATTGTATAGATGATGCTGCGTTTGTTAGCCAAGCTGGGCAGAATGGTAGGACACTGTGGTCATGTGTGGAGGAAGATGATCATCAAAGTAAATGAAAGTAAAAGTATGATTGAGGAAGAGGAAAGTGAGAGAAAATATTAGTGAAAGGTTTTAGTGTTTAAATGAGACAAGTTGTTGTTTTGAATAATCATATCGATAGGTGGAGAGGTGGTGTCTGACCGAACTGTGGTATCTGAGAGTAAAGTGTAATGATGATGATGGTGGGAAGATAAAGGTGGGAGGAGTGAAGGAAACAAGAGGTTGAGAGGTCATAACAATGTCTGAAGTGTAAGATGGAATACTAGTACCACTAAGAATGTATAGAGGAAAGGCACAACTCGTCTTACCATTTCATTTTAAGTAATTCATAACGCCCGCGGCCCCAGTGGTCGACGAATCCAGTAACAAGACCAGACACTAAGTACATGGGCACTGGTGTCTGGCAGAACGCGATATGACCCGTGCGTGATACGGAGACATATGAGGCAGTTTCAGGGCAACGGAACTTGCGTAGCACCTATCAAAGCCTAGAAGGCGGCGTACAAGAATTACACTCAAATTATTGTACAAGTTGGTGGTGACATATAGTATGAGGTCTCTGACAAGTGAGACAGTCGAGGCTACAGTGTCGGCGGGTGTTAATGTTGGCACAGTTTGCTGGAAGAGTGAGGATCCCTCCCCACCAGAAGTCTGCATCCTAACCTAATGCAGGTAAAGACCACGTTATGTTTGCCCGCCACCATAAGTCCAAGTTGTATTGGGTGGATAAAGTCTAGGCCGGTTCACTATACCTGCCATGGATTGTAGGAGAAGAGCAGCTGAATACGTCTTCTTTCGGTAAAAGAGGAGAGAGGGTATAGCCTCAGTGTCAGGGAGGGTCAGTCTACAGATATTCCTAACTAAAAGGTCAACAGCATCTGTTTGTTATTCCGAAATGAGATGAATATACATGAAGATCTGAGGAACAAAGAAGACTTCAGTGGAATATGGGGCCGGATGTCGTGAGCACTGGAGCTGTTAACGGTGATGTGTTGTGTATGATAATAACACACGGGCCGGGTTAACACGCTGGCCACGGGTGAAGATGAAGGTAACACGCTGGGCATGGGGTAGGTATGACAGCAACACACTGGGTGAGGGCACGGCCAGAGGAGGGGGTGAAGAAGGTACACCTTAACCGGGCCCGGGGGTCCAAAAGGGGGACCGGAAATTTCCTGGGATCTCAGAAAATGTTTGCATATATTGAAGACTAGCAGTCACATTTTGTATTACTCTATATAGTTAAAATATTCCTATAGAACATGTGAAATAGACATTACTGAACTGTAATACGTAAGTGAACACTGAACAGAAATTGTGAAAAATTTCTTGAAGCACAACTGAAGTGGACCGGAAAGACACTTTGTACCCCTGATAAAATACATCTCAGGACCTGGGCGAGGTTGATGGTGACGCCAGCTCGTATGGCCTTCACTTGACAGGGAGAAAAGCGGAGTTAGAGGCCATATGTTCATTATTTTCGTTTTCTCTAACATCTGTGGAAATAATAATAATAATAAAAATAATAATAATAATAATAATAATAATAAAATATTGATAATAATTATAATAATAATAATAATAATACAAGATATTGATAATAATAATAATAATAATAATAATAATAATAATAATAATAATAATATGATATTAATAATAATAATAATAATGATATGATATTATTATTAATAATAATAATAATAATAATAATACGGCAACTATTGTCACTTTCATTGTTTTTCTACGATGAAACATAAAGTAACATTACGTATTTCTTCTCCTTTTCAGTATTATAGTTAGTACGTGTTGTGTTGTCTATGGCGTTATCATAGAAGAAAATTTTGAAGCCAAGTTGGGCTCGTGTTACCTTGGTTGTTGGTGGGAGCGATGTCACACCGACACTGGCTGCTTTTTCCTAACAATGGCTGTCCACTTCTAGTTTATTTATTTATTACTATACTTTATAGGTTAAAATCCCATCGTTTAGAAAAATATGAAATCATACAGATAAACTGGTGATATTGTATCATTTTATAAATGATTTTTTTTTGTTAACAAGCACCCATATTGGCATGCAAAAGACTAGATATTTGTTTTTACGTTTTCCTCGGTGACAATATTCATATATATATAATTTTTAACTAATTCTTTTTTAGTATGAAATAACAGCGAAAAATATTTTTTGTTGAGGTTATAGAAATATTTATACATAAGTCGATATTTTAGTATCTCATCATACCATGGTGAATTAAAGATCTCATTAGACCATAACATACAAGAAATATCAAATTTGATAAGATAATGAGATAACGGTATTGGGTAACCTGTTATGGTGTAAAAGAACCATCTACTTAGTCCTAGAAACAGTCATATTCTCTAGTTATTTGTGTAAGGATTCAGGCTTTGTTTTAAGTTTTTGAGGATATTATTATGTGACTTTAGAGCTATTCATTGGATGTCAATTTTTTTTTTAGATTAACGAACGCTTCCTTTTTATTCAAAAGAATTTATAGAAAAGATATATAGTGATTGTCGGCAACTGGCTATGATGTGTAGAACACGGAGCCCACGGGATCAGTCAGCTGATTCGGTGGATATGTTGTAGTCGTGCTTGGTTGACTTGTAGCAATTTCCTTATTTCTGTTAATGTTATAGTGGTGCTACATGAATCATTAAACATTAGTATATTACTTTAATATATAGGTGGCCAGTAAAAGCCATCATGAGTGGGTTTGATGAGGTTTTAGGTACTAGAATTGAGGTTAAGAAGAGAACTTTAGGGAGCACAGTTGACAAGGACCTATCCGAAGATGGCACGTTAGAATCCGACTTATTTCCAGAGTTTAGTAAGTTATTAGAGGAAGATGTACCAGGGGATGACGAGAGTGAGGGATGCCCTCTCCCTGGCACCCCAGAAGACGAATCTCTTATCGATTCCAAAGAGGTGAGTGGTGGATGATTTTCTTGTTTATCCAGTTTGGACCCATACCTTGGCTGGTGACGCAACATAAGAACGCAGACCTTGACGCAATCGTTACTTCCCAGATGGCCTTACGCCACTCCACTAGGCAAGATTGCTCCTTCCCATTCATATATGTCGCTGCAGATGACGTTTGTAATGGTAATGCAGTCTGTATTGTATTGATTACAATATATGTGTGAATGGTATCACAGGAAAGAGTTTAGTCGTGTTGTAGGACATCATATAATCTTGCCAAACATTTGTCTATTTCACTTGTCATATTTTCTGACTTGCTTTCGATCAAGTCGGTTCAGCTACTGCTTAATAGGTTATTGGATATGGAAATAAAGGAAGTTGCAATAAGTTTGTCTTGGTGTTTATATGTTGGATGGAGAGTACAGGAGGGTTTCCATCTCACCTGCACCAGGAAGTTAGTCTCACACGGACAGGAGGTCATGCAACTAATACAAGGATAGATAACTTGGCTTTGCGCTCCTTCTGGTTTTATACCATGTATTAAGTAGTGTGTTAGAATTGTTATTTATTGGCATTTGATATACAGAAGTTAGAAGAGTACGTTGAGATAGCAGGTTATGCTGAAATGGAGGGGATATATATATCGAAAGTGGAGGGAACAAGGGAGAGGGGAGACTGAGGAAGAATTAGATGCATTGCGTTTTTGGGGCCTGAACACAACGGGGTCGGAGGCATGCTCTGGATAGAGCATGTTGGAGCTGCGTTACACAGGAGGCAGTTTGCTGTAAGTGGGCTGATCTTGGGCTTTTAAAGTGGTCAGGTAAAACTACAGAAAGGTCTATGGCACTTAGCTGGTGATACGGGGACTAGTTTTTGTGTATGTTATAAACATGACTGGCAGAGAGTGGATTTAAACCTGAGTGCCATTTCATTGTCATACCTTTGATAGAAGGTTTCCTGAAGTGAGAAACAGTACAGGTTTAATAAAAGATCGCATGTAACAAACCTGTGTGATTTCTACCGATAGTATGAGTGATCTGTCTTAGACAAAAAGGAGGGCTTGGATGGATTGTTTTTATCTGGACATCCAGAAAGCATTTGATACTGCACATGGGATGCTGATTAAGATGCTGGATGACCAGATGGGAATAAGATTGTAGGTTCTTTACTAGATATAAGATTATCCTATTGAAGGGGAACAAAGGACACATGGCAAATGTACCTTCTCCAGTTAGGTTGAGGTGACTTGCAGAGTGCCACAGCTTTCTGTTCTGATACCATTCATGATTAGTGTAAATGTATTTCCTGAAGGTATAGACTGTTACCAGAATATTTTTCCAGGTGATGTAAAGGTCTTGAGGGAAGTGAGGAGGATTGCATCAACTTACAAGGGGATCTAAACAGATTCTGATGGTGGATTGATGCATGGTTAATGGAATTTAACTTAAACATAAATAAAAATAAAGATAGGCCATCATGAGTAAAAGAGAAAAAGAAAAAGTCAAAATGAATTATTGAATATGCTGTCTGTATTCATTAATGACATGACACACTTGTTGTGTAGGTCAAAATGCTGCGGTATTGGGGTGTGTGATGTCACAGTGGGGTGCTGAGTGAGATAAATGCAAGATTCTTGGAGAGAGGGGCAAATATGCAGTCTTTTAGAAAAGAGAGTGAGGAGGGAGTCAGTTGTTTGCCGATGATACAGCAGTGGTGGCCGATTCGAGTGAGAAGCTGCATTTTTTTTTTTTATGTTGAAGGCTCTAGTCACAGACAAAAGTCCACATCAAGGCTGGGCCCTAGTTGAAATAAAGAGTAAAGAGACTGAAAAAGAAAAGACAAGGGAAAGTTTTACGAATATTTGAGAAAGTGAAAGACCTGTCTTTTGAAATGTGCCAGGTCATAATTATTGGAAAAGACATGAGAAGGTAGAGAATTTCAGAGCTTTGATGTGTAGGGAAAGAAGCAGTTATCAAAATGACACACCCTTGAGCTGCCGATGACCACATAATAATCATGCAATGTAGTGGCTAGCTGAGTATTGCGTGGTCTAGCTAGTGGTAGGGGCAGACAAGCAGCCATCTCTCGGGAGCAAAAACCAAAGTAATTCCTGTTGAAGAGGGAAAGTGAACCAACATTGTGGCGTAGGGCAAGGGTGTCAAGTTTGGAAGTTAGCCTGGGACAGTTTATTAGTCGAACCACTTTCAACTCAACTCTCTCAAGTAAGGATACGGTGCTAGAACCACCCCATTTGGTGACTAGTTTGGAAGAATGAGTGAAGGGAGAAAGCTGAGAGGAAATGTGAATAGAATGCAAGGTTATTAGGTTCATCAGGGTTGAGAGACAAGTTAGTTGGGTTGTAAGTTTAAATGGAGAAAAATTGGAGGAAGTGAAGTGTTTTAGACATCTGGGTGTGGACTTGGCAGCAAATGGAACCTTGGAAACAAGAAGTGAGTTATAGGATGGGGGAGGGGTTGAAGGTTCTGGTAGCAATGAAGAATCTGTGGAAAGAGAGAATGTTATGTCAGAGTGCAGTAATGGGTATGTTTGAAGGAAGAGTAGTTTTGACAGTATTATATGGTTGTGAGACATTGGCTGTGAATAGGATTTTGTAGAGGTGGATGGATGTGTTAGAAATGAAATGTTTGAGGACAACATGTGGTGTGAGGTGGTTTGATTGAGTGAATAATGAAAGGATGAGAGGTGTGTGGAAATAAAAAGAATGTGATTGAGAGAGCAGAAGAGGGTGTGTTGAAATGGTTTTGAAACTATGGAGAGAATGAGTGAGGAAAGGTTGACAAAGAGGATATATGTGCCAGAAGTGGAGGGAACAAGAAGTGGGAGACCAAATTGGAAATTGAAGGATGGAGTGAAAAAGATTAAGAGTGATTGGGGCCTAAACATGCAGGAGGGGGAAAGGTATGTGCAGAAAAGAGTGAATTGGAGTAATATGGTATACTGTGGTCAATGTGCCATCAATGGACTGAACCAGGGCATGTGAAATGTTTGGAGTAAACCATGGAAAGGTCTGTGGGGCCTGGATGTGGACAGGGAGCTTTGGTTTCGGTGAATTATACATGATAGCTCGTGTATGGATGTGAGCAGATGTGGCCTTTGTCTGTTTCCTGGTGCTGCCTCACTAATGCAGAGGTCGATGATCAGGTGTGGGGGAAAAGAAGATAATGTATATGTTATCTTTTTTCTTTTCCTTCTTGTATTTGTGCTATTTCCTATGGGGCAGGAAGGTGTCGGAAATGGATAAAGGTGAGCAAGAATGAATATGTGTATGTATGTGTATGTTTATATATATGTATATGTATGTGTGAGTGGATGTCTTCATTTGATTCCTGGCACTGTGTCACTTACTCGGGAAATGGTGATTAAGCATGAAGAAAAATATATATATATATATATGGAAGCTCCTCGACTTACAATAGGGTTACGTTCCATTAAACCCATCGTAAGTTGAAAATATCATGTGTTGAAAATACATTTAATACATTAATACTGTACATCCAACTTACTGAACATCATAGCTTAGCCTAGCTTACCTTAAATGTTCTCAGAACACTTACATTAGCCTACAGTTAGATGAATTCATCTAACACGAAGCCCATTTTATAATAAAGTGTTGAATGTTGCACCATCGTAAAGTCAAAATATCATAAGTTGAACCATCATAAGTCCGGGAGTCTCTGAATATGCAAAGAAAAAAAAAAGGGAAATTTTTTTTCATAAACCAGATCACACGCACCACTGTGACCTCTTGCAATATATATATATA